>VXAA01006173.1:71884-97987 GCA_013399115.1 Anseranas semipalmata | reverse complement strand
CCGACAGCGGCGGCCCGGCTGGACGGGGGCTGGCAGGAGGTGAGCGAGCCCCGCCGCCCGTCCCCTCCCCGGGACCCGGCCTTCACCTCAGCGCTCCCCGTGGGCTCCGTCCCTGCGCCCGTGGGGGGCTCCCCGCGGGGCGCGGGGCCGTGGCGTGCCCGGAGAAGGGCCGAGCCGAGCTCACAGCGCTCCTTCTCCCCCAGGTCTACTCGGCTCTCCAGTGGATCCAGTTCACCATGGCCATGCTCAGGTACAGCGTGCTGCTGAGCCCGGGGTGCCGGGCCGGAGGTGGTGGTGCCACGATGACTTTCCTCAGGAAAAAGAGAAACCGCTTATCCCAGCGCCGCACGTGCTCCTGTTCCAACCTGTGCTTTGTTTTGTCAGTGTTACAGGTTCCAGCTCAATTATTGCCTACGCCATCTTTCAAAACGTGGTGCGGTCCCCCGAGGTAAGGACTGCACCTCCTCTTCTCTCTGGAAGCCGGGGTGCTGGCACCTTGCAGGCGAGCGGTGCGCGTAGCGGAGCCGCACGGGTCAGGCCGTCGTGGTTAAACCTTGTTTATGGCAGCTGGGAGGCAAAGGGCTGGCCAAGAGTCTGACCCTTTGTCCGTGACGCGGGTTTGAGACTAACCTTGAATTGTACCTGTGCAGGGAGAAGCGGGTTCCTTAGCTTCCTCCGTGGGTTTGTTAGCCTGCCCTCCTCCACGGGGCAAAACACAGAGAGGCTGAGGAGCTGTGTAGTGTAAATTGGCAATGCCCCTGTAGGAAATGCATGTACAGGGGTCTGTCTTTGCGTATTTCTCAGTCATTTTCATAGGCAGGCATGCAGCTAAAACTGGTATAGCTCAGAGGTGCTGCGAAGTTCAGATAAAACCAGACCAGACCGAACAGCAGTTTGTTGTGCTGAGCTGCGCAGTGAGGCTTTGAAAGATTCACCTTGGCCGTGCACAGGAACAGTTAACATTTCTAATGCAGAAGCAGTGCCTGGCACATCCCAAGTGCATCACACATGCAGATTGTGTGTGCAGGGAATCCTGCACATGTGGGATGCATCAGGCGTGCTGGTAATCACAGACCTCCAGCCCAAGCCTGCCGGGCTTTTGTTGTCCAGTGTCTGTCCAGGACTTATCAGGGGCTGTGCACAGAGCTCTGTGAAGCTGCAGTTCTTTGTCCGGGATTTGCAGATGTCTGGCAGCCCGGTCTGTGGACCACGCAGATAACAGGTTACCGCTAAGAGCAGTAGGACAGTGAAGCTGGCAGCTATGTTGTAACAAAGCTGTCTTTGTACTTCCCGTGTCTTCAATGCTCATTGTACATCGTGAGTTTGATCTGCAGCCCACAGACCAGGACTTCCAGGGAATGCAATAAATTATCCTCAGAGAAGGAAGGCGTGCAGTCAGGCTAACAACTGACACATCGTTGGATGAAGCAGAGTGGGGAGGAGAACCTGTACTGGATTTCCAGGGCAAATTTGCACTGCTTGCAGCATGCAGGGCAGTCTTGCTCCCAGGTAGCCAGAGCTTCATGGAAACAGTCTGCCCAGCACACCCAGAACAAGCTGCGGAGATCTCAGTGCATTCCCGGGGAGGAAGGAAAGCTGGGACTTTGCCTTGGTGCTGGGATGGACGCCTTCCTGAGCTCGTGCTGCACAAGGTGCCTATCAAAAGCTCCCTCTGGTCAAGAACCACAGATCACATCGCCTGCACCTGGAGAACACCAGACATGGTTCTCTCCTGGGATCCTCCCCTCTGGTGCAGCTTGGAGCTGCGCTTGGCAGGGGTCCTGGCATGACTCAGCAGCCTCGACCTGTTGACTCCCATGGCCATGAGTCCGCATTACTCAGGAGCCCTTGTGCTATCGGTCATATGATGTGGCTGTGGCCTGGGAGCTGCACTCTTGTTGTTTATGAGTTGCACATGGCTCCAAGTCACAGATGGACCGTTCCTGCTTGAGGGAGTCCAGATGTTTCTGCTCAGATTATTACTGCAAATCCGGATAGGAAGGATGGATACCAGCCAGAGTGACCCATCTGCATCAGGCTTCCAGGCTGTTGTTCTGCTGCCAGGGGGATCCATTGCTGGTGTTTCAAAAGCAGCAAAATCTTCACTAACTTCCCCATCCTCTTGTCCCCACGTTTCTGGTCCTATGGGCAAATTTCTAAACAAAGGGGCTGGAAGAAATCCATATCAAAGCTTGCCACAGTTTATTCCCTGTGTCATGAGACTCCAGAGTAAAAAATAAACAGCTCTGGAGGCTGGGAGGAGAAAAATATTATAAACACTTCCCCTCCTTCCCCTAACTGAGGAAATCAAATACTGCATTCTTGAAACTTGTTTTCTGTCTCTATAGAATCAATAAAAATTCAGCATGAGCTGAATCATTCAGAAGAGATGATGGCAAGCAATGAACACAGAATTTTCTCTGTCATGTCAACAGGTTCTCTACAGGCAGATGTCCCTGGGCAGTGGCCAGGCATAGCAAGATCAACATGTATGCTCCAGCCTGGCAGCTCATCTGAATCATTACGTCTTTACATTCCCTTCCTCTATTTTATAAATACCATTTGTTTTTCCTTTTCTCTCTGCAAGTAAGAACCATGCTGCCTTTCGCTTACAACTGTGCCACCTACTTCATTTAGGTCTGTGCCAAAATAGCTCCTCAGCCAGCAGTGGTGTTTCCCTCCGAGGGGACATGTTGGTAGAGAAAGGGGTCACTTTTCTGGGTGCAAAAGTTGCTGCTTTGCTTATTTGAGAGCTGCTTGGCTCTAACCTGCCGTGCTCATGTGGAACTGTCCCTAGCCTGTCATGCCTCTGCCTGCCGGTGCTTCACTTCTGCACCAGCAAGGAAAAGCCTGGATTTAGCACTGGTTAAAAGAGACATTAATAAATGCAATGATGTACAAGCTAGCTCCAGAGCTCGATTTACTGTGTTGCTGGGTTAGGTGGTACAAATTCAGAACTGGAGAGGCGAGGCTGTTTGAGGAGACAAATCCTGCAGGAGGCAGAGGACGTTCTGTGCTGCTGAATGCAGTGTGGAGCCCAGAAGATACCAGGCAGATCTCTCCTAAAACTGCCATGAGGACAGCTCTGGTTCAAACAGATGTACCTTGATGCTTTTCAGTCTTACTAAGCTCTTTTTGTTTACTGACAGGGACAAGTATAACACAATACGATGGGTGGCAAGCATTTACTTAAAGGACAATACTGAGGCAAATTTCACCCAAAGGCTCAGTTCCATGAAAAAATCTCAAAATTGATGCCTCCTCAAATGTTTCCTTGCTGTGTTTAGCATTATAATTTCCTTTACAGAAAAAAAAAGGAAGCCATCATTTTCTCTCCAGTATGCTGAAAATTAGGTACCAAAGACTACAATTAAGAATCTAGATAATTAAGGTGCTTTTCCAGAGTGTCTGCTCTCCCACTAACAATGAAAGTGTTGGTCAGAATTTTGCACAAATATTTTCCTGCAGTGCCTACAGCCCTTTCGGTCAGTGCGTGGAAACTGGAAGTGGGCTGGAAGCTGCCGCTAGAGACGTGACTCTGTGCCAGCCAGATGCAGCATCGCATGTGAGCAGTGTGTGGCAGACAGATGAGCGGCTCTCCCAGTGAAAATTAATCTGGCATGTAAAATAGATTCAGCCTTAGTCACCAACTGAAATGCCATGGGACACATAGGAAAAATGCCTGTTTCGAGTTATTTCAGACCTGAGTGGTGTTTGTGTTTCCCAGAAGTTTGATTTCTCTGTCAGTTGATTTCATAAAGAACATCGCTTCTCCCTGCAAACCTGTCTCATTCTGCCAAACTGCAGCACTGTGGACCTTTAAAATGTTTTCTGTAAGATTGGATCCTGGGCCATTGCTAGTGGCACAGAATGTGATTAGAGCTGGGTATCTGTGTAGAAGCAGCTCCTGAGCAAGAACCAGCAGGGCTTTTATCTGCAGGGAGAGCTGCCCTGCCGAAGAGCTGGGGGTGAAAGCGCACCCGGACAAGGGGGAAAAGCTGTTGCTGGTGCTGGTCACGGGGCTGTTGTGAGCACTGCCCAGACCTGCTGACCGATTTCACTTTTCCAGGTTCGCCCTCTTTTCTACCTGAGCCTCTCTGACCTATTTCTGGGCATGTGCTGGCTTACCGGGGCGCTGCTCTATAGCACACCGACCTCCAAGCAGGATCTCATCTGCTACAACCTGCAAGCGACGGGACAAGTGAGTAGCCTTGGCATCACAATTCATGACTTTGTGCCCGTTGCTGTAATTAGCCTCGCCGGTGATCAGAGCGTGGCCATGGGGACTGTTTCTGGACAGGCTTTGGCAGAGGCTCCCTGTGTGAACTTGACTTATCAGATCTCTTCGCCTCGTTTGTACAGCGGAGATAACGGTGCTTGGTTTTAGGTACCGCTGGTTTGTGAGAGGCAATAAGGAAGGCAGAGAGCATGGGATTTTGTGGTTGCAGTGTTTGGGTTGCTTCTGTAAAGTGAGTAGATGGGTCTTTATCTATTTCCTGTTGGTCCAGTGCCAAAGATTATCTCTGTGCCTCCCACACTGCAGCTTTTCTATTCCTGTTCATGCTTCCCCCATCCTGGGCAGGAACAGACACGCTCTGCCATTCGCTTGGGCTGGGGCTTAGCACCTCACTCAGGTAGAGAGCCGTGCCCGTCCCGATCTCGCTGAGCTGTGCTCTCTCAAGCAGTCCCCAGGATGCTCAGGGGCTGCTCTATCCGTGCAACCTCAGCCCCATGCCCCAGCGATTTCGGCTGCTTTCCAGTGCTCTGGGCTGATTTCTGAGCCTAATTGGAGTGGAATGAGTGAAATGCTGTTTTCCCAACAGCTTGCTTTTGTCTCACCAAGTTCCCATTTCGACATTAGGCACTGCAAATCACTGCTCTTGAAAATCTCTGCGGGGCACGGCCAAGCCTGGGCCAGGGCGATGGTTTACAACCTCCGAGCTTAACTGTTTCCTTTAAAAGTGCCTGCAAAAACGTGGCTGGGAAGAGCAAGTGGCTGTCAGGAGCCTTCGTATGTGTTGTGTGGGGTGGTCCAGCTCCCTGGGAGCAGGATGGTACCCACGGATGGGAACTGAAACATCTCTGCGGCAGCGCAGCATCTGAAGCTGGCAAGGCTCTCTGTGTACGTAAGAGAGGGCAGGGAAGCGCGCGGTGTGTAAGCGATCACAGTGTTGTGTGCTTGGGGATGGGTGTCTGCAGCCCAGCGTTCTTTCAGCAGCTGTCTGTGGGTAAAATCGTATTACTTGTGATGGCGAGTGCTGTGCTTAGAGAGCAGCTGTTCCACTTCTGGCTTATCTCTGCTTTCTCAAGCTCCCTTGTGCTGCTGTGGAAGCAATGCAATATGTTCACTCCAAGAGAGGGAACGGTGTGATTTGGCCACTTGGGAATGAAGCAGAACAATGTCACAGATGTCTTTTAGATGATGGTACAGGGGAAAGTGAGAACAGCTCAGGAGAGGCTTTTCAGAGCCTGCAGGTAGAAGGAGCCTGCAGCACTGAGGGTGTTGCAGAGATGTTTCCCTTGCAGCTTTGCCTGGGGGACAGTTCTTGAAGTTCAATGCTGGAGTGAGCTTCTTATGGCCTGGAGAAGACAGATTGCAGTGCAGGAGGAGAAGCGGGTCGGATATAGACAATATGCCATCATTCCTCGGTGGAGACATGGAGAACATGCTATGCCCTCATGCACTTCTGGCTCCTTTCTGCCCTTGCTTTTCCCGTGTCCAGGCTTCTCAGGGACACCAGCAAGGGAAGGAGCAATGCGGGAGCTTTATTTGCACACCAGGAATGGCAGTGCGGGTAGGCAGAGCTGGCCCTGGGCGAGTCCGTGCAGGACTTGCCTTTGTCTCAGCCCCACAGGGGGCAGTCAGGGTGCGGTGGTGGGGTGTGCAGGGTGCCTGCCCCATCCCGAGCTCAGCCATGGGGTCGCTGGTCCTGGGTGGGAGGACAGCCGAGCCGGCTGGTGTCTGGCAAGAGCTCTCGCTGCTGTTTGCTCTGGAAGAAATTAAAACAAATGGAGCACTTGCCATAGCAACAGTGCCCGCATGGCGCACGTGACACAGTGCAGGACACCTCCTTACTCGACACCCCGGCAATGCTCTTGCGTGGTGGGAACATCTTGTGCGTAAGTAGGAGCCAGCAACAGGTTTGACCAGCACCTTCTGCAGAGCATAAGTGATCTGTAACCAAATGAAATGAATAAATGGCTCCTGGCCCTGTCCTGCCTGTGTGGAGAGAAGTCTTGCAAGGGTTGCATTCCTGGGTGTCTCATAAATACATGTGGCTGGTTTGCACACAAACAGCTAAAGGCTGTGAAATGCACTGAACGACAGGGGTGGGGACAGGCCCAGGAGCGCTTTGCGCTGGTGTTTGCAGAGACCCACACCACACTCCACGTGATTTGGTTGTCTCAAGGGATTACCTTTGGATCAGGACAGTGTTTTGGCTTATGCAAGCTGTTGACCATCATTTTATCACCGAGGGCTGAAATTACTGCCGATGGAACTCCCCTAACATCCGTACCATGTCATAAAGGAGGAGATGGCTTTGTTTCGTGGACTTTCCCTGTTTCAGCCCCAGCCTCTTGTTTGAACTCATGATGTTATATGTAAATAATGCTCCCTTCTGCTATCCCTTGACTTTGTTCTTTCCTCCTCCCTGCCTTGCCTTTGCATTGCATTAGTAAAGTCCAGAACAGAGATTGTGGTTATAATTGCACAATTCCCTCACAGTCTTCCAGTTCAGTTCCAGTGGCCTAATAATGTCCTGGCAAGCTCCACTCACACTGCTGAGCACAATGGGGAGCCACAGAAGTGTTATAATGAAGGACTCTCGTATCTCCCAGCGCCTGCTTTATCTCCTCATGGCGAGCGCTGCAGGACTGTCCGCAGCCCCAGAGGTGGGGCTCAGGAGAGCAGAACTCCCCTTTCTTCCTGCCGGCAACTTCATAAGTGGTTTTGGGGTTCCCTCTTCCAAAAAAGAATGCAGTGCTGACATTTTGTTGAGCTCTCCAAGGCATTTTGAAGTGCAAGAGACTTATCTTTGTGGACTGTTTTGATGACCTTCTCTGGAAGTAATTGAAGAAGGGCAACAAACCCTCATTAAACCTCCTCTAATGAGCTGGAAAGTCACTGTAATGTTCGTGCTGCAGTTTAGCAGTCCCTTGGACTCAGCCTCTTGAGAACCAGCCAAGAGCATTTGCAACTTCAGTGGAGGAGACCAAGTTTATTTAGTAACTGCATTCCTGGACTTGGATGATACCAGGCTGACAAACCTGTGCTCTTTGCTTCTTTGGCAGAGGGTAGCAAATCCACAGAAAAATTCACTTGTCCAGCCCTTCCTCTTTGCCTTTGCCACTGAAGCATGTGTTTCCTGTAACAAACACAGCACACGCATATATATAGTAAAGTTAGGCAGCACTGTTTATGCTTGACTGCCTTGAGCAACCATGGCTGGGGATTCTGAAGAAATGCAAGAAAGATTTGTTCTTTTTACAGGAGACTTTAGATATTTGGTTTTACCTCAAGCTGCAATCAAGGGCAGGGAAACTCATTGTGGGAAATAGTGTTTTGTATCTTTTCTTTCCCCTTTTTTCCCATGGAGGGAAAAGGGTTCTTAGCACGTTAACTCTGGCTTACTCTGCAATTGTTGTATTCTCTGCCCCCGCTTTCCTCTTCACATGTACTATTGTTTTCTGTTTCCGTGAATTCACTGTGTAGTGAGCTCATCACATGAGGAAAAAATCTCAGTGCCACGTCTGTGTTGTGTTTCCTGGTGGATGCAGCGTAGAGAAGGTCGAAGTGTCTATGAACCTTTTTGTGTTGTCAGAATTTGGGCCAAAAAATGAACCAAGTCACAAAGATTCGTATTTATAAGACAGTCCTCCTGTTGTCAGCTCTTCTGTCCCTGATTTGGGGCCAAAGTGAAGCTTCCTTTGTGCAGCATAAGGTGAGACCCCCTCCTCTGCCTGGCTCTTCCCAGCCTGTGTCCCACTGCAACCCCGCAGACGTGAGCACAGGGGCTCAGGAAGGCTGTGGGCGCGCGTTCATCCCGCACCGGCACTATGTGGGGACCCGCACTTTCGGCAGTCCGCCACGCTGCTTAGTACCCTGCCTCTGGCCCGTGGTTCATCAGCAATGAACTAAAGCTGCTGCAGGAGCTATTATAGGGCTGAAATACTGACTGTTTGTATTCCTCAGGTATTCTATGTGGCCTCTTTTCTGTACACTGTCAACTACACCTGGCATCTCTACATGGACCTAAAGATGAAATACAATCAGAACCTTAACAGGATGCCCCCCACGGTGAGTAGGACTGATATACAACAGCTGTTGGGAACCGAGGTCTAGCTGTGGGGTTCTGGTGGGGTTCAGGAGGTGTGTACATGACAGCACATCTTGCCACAAGGGCTTTGAAGGCCGGCTGTATGCATTGGCATATCTTCCTGTGCTACTGAGGTCAGCAGTTACAGCTCAGTCTGCTCTAGGATCTCAGTGAAAGATTAAGCTTGCAAGACCTAAACAGGCAAAAGCGAATGGCAGGGCACATCTCAGAGCAGAGAAAGCTCAGGATTGGGTATTGGTGATGTTCTCCCACACAACAGCAATTTGCACCAGTTGAGTTACTGGTTTGTTGCTGTCACTGCCTTCCCAGTGCATGGCAGAGGAATGATTCTCTAGGGGACAGGAAAGCAGGGGGAGCCTGGACAGTCTGGAACTCAGAACTGGCAATTTCTGTCCTCCCCAGCTGTCCTACAGACTTTGAGAGCATCAGGAGTGTATTGTAAGAGTTTGAGATAGGAGGCGTGACGGAAGGGAGCTAGTGATGAAAGGACAAGTTGGCTTTGTGAACAATGGGCGGTCCTGACTTCATCGTCACTGACCTTTATAAAAGCCCGTTTGGGAGCCGGTGTAATCGCTGGGAACCAAGGAACAAGGACGTAGTGCTCAAAAAATACTCTTTGAGTTATAGGCTAAACAAACACTTCACATGCCATGTGATCAAAATCTCTGCTTGCAGTTGTTTCGTTCCTCACACCTGGCTAAACAGTGAGGCACCGCCACTGCTCTGTAACTGGAATTCCTCCTGATGTGTTGCTGCCAGACAACAGGCTCTTTATGCAGCTCTTCCCATTGAGCCCCATCTCTGTATATGGCCTTTCTCTTCCCCAGACAGCAAACTATGTCTCAGCTACTCCACCTGTCTGTGCAGGAGCAGCGGGCTGGGCAGATCGCTCTGTGTTTCAAGGGCTCTTGTCTGTAGGGTTTGGATCCACTTGTAGGATTGGTTTCCTTGCTGGACGCCCATTCAAAACACAGCACCTACAATAAGTTCCCCAACACTACAGCTATGCCCGCATCGTATTGTCCCAGCTGGTGTGTGGATGCCAGCTGCCAAAGTACATTTCCTGGTGAGTTGAGACCAGGACACTCCAAATTGCCTGCATTTCTTCATCAGAACATGAAGTTTCTGAGGAACAGGGTCAGATTAAATGAATGAGCAGTACAAAGAATGAATAACTTACACCAGAGAGCTCATCAAGCGTCTGCTACTTGTCTGGTTCAAAGTTCCTTTCTCAAATCCTCTAGTCTTGAAGGAGAGCACGTCAGTAAGCTGGTGGAAGTGTTGGTTGTTTGTGTTGCACATCAGCGCACACTGAGCTCGGCGGTGTTGATTCAGTGCAAAGTGGAAACAAGCATTTGTACTTGGCCTGGGATTGACCAGCATTTGTAGAACCCAGAGCTGCTGAAGCACTCCCTGGGAGCTGGTTCCTGGGAGCCCAGCTGTACGGAAACGATCGTTTAATTAAGCTCTTTGGACTTTGCAGGTTGTGGATTACGCGAGTTGCATTGGCCGAGTAGCAACAATCTTGTCCAGGTAAGCTTCATTTCTCTCTGGCAGAATGATGTGGGTTCGGTAAACTGTAGTGTGCTGCTCCCTGCTCCCTGCTTGTTTTGAAGCAAATTTTACTAAAACCTTTGTTTGTCAGTTAGCTCATCAGTGACAGCAGAGCGACCTAACAAACTCAGAGCAAGCATCTTCTGGATGTAAGGGCCTTTCTCCAGCCAAGTTAGTTATAAATATACTAACTATATATAGGTTTTTTTTTCAGAAAGTGCTGCCTTTACTAATTGCCTGTATGAATGAAAGTGTGGAAGTTAGCAAAGCTGGTAAAATATTCCTCCAGAGCAGCATCAGTAAAAACAATTTCCAAATCCTCTGTAATGTCAAAAGAAAGAACAAGGAGTGTTTTGCTGGGGGTAGCAGCGTTGCAACGCAGTAACTGTGCTGTTGTCCTCTCTCCTCCTAGCCTGATCCCTTTTCTTCTAATGGTGCCTGTGTTTTGCCTGGGCAACAGCAGTAATTGCTACCAGAACTTCAGTCAGAAGCATGGGTAAGCTTCACGCTTCTCTCTGAAGCAGTCTCACCGCTTCTGAGTCACAGCAAGAGCTGTTTCCTTTCTCCCCGCAGATGTCTCTTGATGCACACGGAAATAACTGTGCCCACCAACGAGCCGCTAACGCTGAGTGGCTCTGTTTGCCGTGCAATGCATTTCTATGGCATCGGGGTCTTCCTGATGTCCTTTCTGATCAGCTTCATAGCCATTCTGGTAAGAAACATAGTCCTTGCACACTAGCAGTTGCACCCCAGTGAGAAGTGTGAGAAGTTTTGCCCCTTTTCATCTTTACATGAGTAACAAGTCACTTTGCATGCAAGATGTTCATCACTCTCTCAGGTTTGCTTGGATGGTACCATTGGCAGGCAATGTCAGGGATGAACTGTGTGGTGCTGCTTCCCTTTTGGAAGGGGAAGGGGGAAGAGAAAATATCACTGTGACACCATATAAATCCATCTGGAGTCCTGTGTTCTGTCAGCCTATCTCAAAAAGGATTTAGCAGGTAGAGGAGGCTCAGAGCATGGCAGCAGGGATCACCTAGTGCACAGGCCAGCTTCTGTGCAAGAGAGCAAATCAGTTAAGAGTCCACAGTTTGGAAAACATCACGTGCAAAGCAACTGCCCTGCCCCAGGGAGTACCCTGTTGCACAGGTAGACTGAATGAGGATTTGGCTAAAAAACATGGGATACTCTGCCCTAGATAAACAAGCCAGATCAGAGCATGTGCCCAAAATACCAACAACGATGTATGCTTACTCTTTTCAGGTGGTACTTATTCAAGCCCGAGGCTTGTACAAGAGGTTTGTAAACTCCACAGGATTCCTGGGAGATCAGCAGTGGGCAATGATTAAGATGGTGGAACAACGAGTGGTTTTCTACCCCATCGCATTCTTCTGCTGTTGGGCCCCAGGTTAGCAGAGAACTGAGTTGCTTTCACAATATTCTCCTAAGACATAGTGCCTGGCAATGAAACTCGAAAGAGATGGGGTTAAAGCAATACCCTTTTGTCAATCCCTTTTGACAGCTGTCCTCCTTGGAATACTGAAGCTGACAGTTTCAACAAGCAGCAAAATCTACATGGCTCTTCTCATTCTACAGGTAAAAGTCTTCATCTGCAACCTCCTATCTTTTGCCTTCTCTCCTTGAACAGGTGTATTCGTGTTAGCCTGTTTCTAATCTCTGCTCAACAAAGCATTTTTCTAGCTACAAATATGACTGCCTTATGAGCTTAAGTCTGATTTATGCTTTTGGTTGGCAAAGATCTTTCTTAGTTGCTATATTTTTCACAGAATTGAAAAGGTCTCGGTAACCAAAATCACAGCATCATGGAGATTATAGAAAATAGGGCTGGAAGGGATCCTCAGAATTCAGCTTTCTATTAAAATCTCCAAATGTAATTCCTCCAGCACTTGTCCAGCTGCCTGATGTGCCTGAGGCAGCATTTTGCAAAGATTATTAAAATAACCGTGAGATTCCTGTATCACATGGGGATGCAGATAGATAAAATCATGCTGGAAGTAGGAGGCCTGACATGACGTGCCAGGTTTGACAGCCTGGTAGGGAGCTTCTGAGCGCTGTGCAACGCTGGCTGACAAGACAGCCCCGATCTCCCTTGCTGTCTCTCCCAGGCGCTGACAGCAGCTTCCCAGGGACTTCTGAACTGCATCGTGTATGGCTGGACACAGCACGTCTTTCTCTCTCTCAAACGCAACGCCTGCCGCGATGTTGACACTCAGACTCCTCTCTTGCGCTCCCAGAAGAAGTTCTACGCCAGCACGCTCCCCGCCAGCCCTCCGGACGCAGAGGTGTCCACGTCCACCCTGCTCTGACATGTCCCTGCAGCAAAAGAACAGGCAGCGTCCCAGCGGGGCCTCGTCGCATTTTAGCAATGTCAGCCAGAACTGGTATCGGGCTGTCCTGGTGCGAACTGTCTCGTCAGCAGCACAGTTAACTGTAGTGCTGGAAGAGCCTGAGCAGATCTGTCAGAAAAGCACTTTCAGTGAAGGTAGTTATTTATTTTACAGATTTGTATGGACTTTAAAGGGATTCTTTAGACATGGTAAATCTTTAGTACAGACTTTCTCCTTATGGAAATATCTCTAGAAATGCATTGAATTCTATGTAACAGCTCAGAGGTGTAGTACAGCTCCCTTGAGGGCAGAGGGTCAAAGGATGTTTTACTTTTCTAAGTGTTTGTCAGGTATTTGCTATCACAAATTATCATTAAAGCAAAGGTGAATATTTTTAAATCTCTGACTTTCAATTCAATATAAAAATAAGAATACGTACCCTGCTGATAGCCAACTGCATGAAATTAAAAGTTGTAAAGTAGCAGAAAAAAATCAGCAATCATTTCCATGCCTTGACTTTTCCCACATCTCCCTTCTGTTCTCTATGCCAACTTCTCCTCAGCTACAATACTCAGAAAAATTTCTTCAACCCAGTGGAGCATCTCTCATGAACCAGGAGAGCAGGACTTCACATGAGTCTGTGTTCATCTGGATTCTCAAGTGAATTACTTACTAAGGTCCCACCATTCTGTAGAAAATAAAACAGATCTTTAGCTGCATTGAGAAGAAAACAACCCTATAATTTTACACTCTTTAATTACTCATAGCTTCATTTTTTGGGTCCAACACAAATTTATTTACATAGTTGGTAATACAAGAAGAGGAAATACTCAAGTTTTGTGTAATTAACTTTTATACAGTTTACACAGTTACATTGTGTAAATCACTTTGTACAAATCTCCTGGGACTAGCAGTCTGACGTCAGGGACATACCCACAGGGGCCTGCAGTCCTTTCCAAAGCTCAGCTGATGGGTTTCCCACTGCTCTAATTTTTTTAAACATAGTCATCATCTTCTTCCGTGCTCTGCTCCTCACCTTCAGGAGTCTCGGTTATCTCTGTGGATGAACTTGTACGGAAAAATGCAGCTATTGCATTGATGTATTTGATTGCAGCAATGAGGAGAGCAATCAGAATGAGGGCAATGGGAACAGTGATCCCTATTGCAGTCCCAAAAGCTTTATTTTGGACAACCTCTGCCATGGAGATCATGAGATGTGGTGGGGGGCCACTGTCCACGCTCCCTCCCAGGCCATGGAACTGGCAGTTGGGGGGAGCCCAGCCAGCTTTGCAGTGGCAGTGTTCAAGGTTGTTGCAAACCCCTCTCCCCTGGCACAAAACCTTTGCATCACACTTTGTTCTGACCATGGCATCTGTGCACGTCTTGTTAATACAGATCTTTTTTTGACCACATCTGGTGCCATCAAGTCCTCCTCCAATATCAGGTGTATCTATGCCAGCACGGTAGGCTGTGCCCCAGCACCAATCCTCAGGCCCTGGCGTCTGAATGATGGTTTCAGGCCCCTTCAGAAAGGGTATACTCTTTACATTCACACATTGCAGCCTTCCACACAGAGCATTTTGGGGTTTACATTCCACAAAAGCAACTTCAGTCCCATCACCACCACAGTTGCCAAATCGATCCCCTTTCATGTTCTGCTCTTTGAAGCAACTTTCTGGAGCACCCTGAGCTTCCTTCCCAAAGACTTTTCTGCACAGTTTGTCATGGGTTGCACATTTCCCACGGTAGCAGTAGCCATTGTCGCTGCATGGCGTCCCATCGTGCATGTACAAATCCTCTGGGCACCACTCGGAAGTCCCATTGCAATACTCAGGCAAGTCACACTCATCCACCTCTGACCTGCACTTCTGTCCTGAAGCACGGAAGTGGCATTTCTGACAGCATTGCCCAACAGAGCAGACGGCCCCCGGCTTCAGCCTGCAGTCTCGGTAGCAGCAGGGATTACCTCGGCAGCGCTGCGGCCCCCCGCAGTCACACTGCTCTCCCTCATCTATCACCTTGTTGCCACAATGCCTGAAATAGAAAAGTCTGTTGGGCTCCGGGATGTTGTTTAAGCACTCACCGTCCCCTCTGCTGAGCAGGTCTAAAAAGCTCTGAATGCTGCAGTTGCTGAAAGCCGCAGCGCCATCGAGCGACTCTCCCGTCATGTAGCACTTGGTGCCTCTTCCACACACACACGCCTTTTTATCATGCTCCATCCCCAGATTGTGTCCCAGTTCATGAGTGAAAATAATTGAAAAGGTTATGAAATCTCTTCGTATATGAGATACAATACCTGACTGGTAACCGGGGTAGCAGACGGAACCTACGTACGCCAGCCCAACGACGAGTCCAAAGTCTGTGTAAGTAAATAAATGTGCAATGTCATATTTCATCCTGTGAGAAAGATCTATATTTCCCCAGTCATTAAAATTTATAAGAACTTCTTGTATATCCGGGCTGTACCTGATGTAGTTGCCATGCGTCCAGATCTCCAGCCCAATCAGACAGATGCGAATTTTCAGAGGATAATAGTATGTTTCCGATAAATTGATCGTGTCTGTAACCAGAAGCATCACAGAGGTTTCGTTGCTCCCTTGGAAGGAAAACAGCTGGTAGTCCACCACGACAAGTATCTCAACATACCTGGTGTACTTCAATCTCTGAGACAAGTCTTGCTTCGTTAAGGGTATTTTAGCACCCATCCAGCCCAGTTGTTTTTGGATCATCTCATCAGTCAATCCACACGTCAAAGACTTGTCCTGGGTCTTCTTTCGTCGATAGAGAAGGTGCTGGAAGGTCAGGGACCCCGGCACAGGTTCGATGCCATAGCTCAGGTTCCCCATCTTCAGCCGCCCCCTCAGACCTGAGCAGGTGCTCAGCGCCACAAGGGAGCCAGGGCTGCCCTCCACGTAGCCCAGGTAGTAGCACTCCTCGGGGATGTGGGGCTGCTCCACCACCCTCCTCCCTCGGGGGCTGTAGGTGATGACTGGGAGGTTTTTCACCACAAGTCCTCTCGTCTGTGTGAGGTGGACGATGCGGTTCTTGCCCTCCACCCTGATGACATAGGACACCTCTCCCAGTGCTGCCCTGCCCACCACAGGGGACAGTTTCTTCGGCTGGATTATCTCATGGACAGCGTAGCCGGGTGGCAGGCGATGGCTGTCTGCCCCAGGGAGGAGAGGAGCCACCAGTGCCACCCAGACCCCCAGCCTGAGGAGCAGGGCTTTCCCCCGGCCGCCATGACCCTCCTGGAGCCACCTCGCCGCTATGGCCTTCAAAATGAAGGTAAGACACCTCAAGGAGGGCTGTGCCAACCCTCGCAGGGACATCTCAATCCTCTCTCTCTTGAGGCACTCAAGCGGTGGCTGTGCCAGAGCTGGCACCTCAGAGCTGGCGCCCTGCTGCTTCCCCAGGGCGGCCGCTCCCCTCAGTGCCCCTCGAGAAGGTTCCGGAAAGGCCGCGGCCCTCCTGGCTGCCATGCTGTGAGGTGACAGGGATGAAGGCCACCCATCCCCGCTGTGCTTCACTCTCCGGGGCACCCTGTGGGGGCTGAGGCAGCCAGGGAGCTGCCGCCGCTCCTCAGAGCTGCTCCCCTGCTGCTCGGTGAGATTTGGGGAGCTACGCGTCCTCACCACCCCCTCTGCCTCCTCCCAAAAGGGGGAATCCCTGCCCAAAGATTGCCTGTGAATCGTGGTTTCTGAGAATTACCCACAATAGCACTCCTCACAGTGCATCACCTGTACCTTCACAGCTGCTGATGCCCCTTGGCCACTACCTCACCTCCTTTGCCACTCCGTAAACCAGTGGCCTCCAGACTTTTTTGATCATGCAGCCCTGTCAGTAAAAATTTACTGAGAATGCACCCCCAACGTATGTATATATATTTATTTAAAAATTGTATGCCTGTACTGCTGCACTTCTAATATTTTCTTCCTGCGCACCTCACTTTGGAGACCCTCGCTGCAAACAACACCCCCAGGGCACAGGTCGGGGTTACGTGCATGCCCGGCCTGTGCTTTTTGTATGCTGAAAAACACACATCATGTCACTATGTCTGCCAACCGCCAGCTGCCTGCACACCGGCTGGCAGCAATGTCTGCCAGAGGGCAGGTGCCACAGCACCGGCTGGCCCCAGGGCCGGGGAGAATCACCCAGGTTTTAGCATCAGGATTGCAGCACATATTGCAGCAGCCTCCTGCGTCTGCCCTGGGGAAGCAAAGCAGGAGGTAACCAGTCAGGCAAGTCCAGGAGCACTGAAATGGAGCCCCATGCTGAGCTACCATGTCTGCTCAGTGCTTTTTTCCACCTTCCTTTTTTCTAAGCAGTTCCCAGGACGCACAGCTGCAGCTTAGCACCTGAGCATTCACTCACTTTATCTTGTGAAGGCCGCGCTGAAGGGAGTGAGGGCTCTGAATTTATCATTAACCAGGTAGAGCTGGAGGCGAGCAATAGCCCATTTCAGCGATGTAAATTCCCTTTTCTAGCTCAAAGCACTCCTGCTCCCCAGCGGTCATCTGATACTTTGGGAAGCGCTGACGTGTTTTTTTTTGCACTGTACCTGTTCTGCTCTGCACCCACTGCTCCCAGCTTGCACCTCCACAGCAGCCTGGCTTTTTTGTCAGCTCAGACACCGCCAACAATTTCTGTACCTGCTCAAAGCCCTTCTGCAAGCTCCTGTCAGCTTTGCACTTTTCACAGAGGCACTGATGTGAGCAATAATGATCCCCCCCTGGGAAATTATTTCCTTATTTCTTTTCAGTAAAGGAGCTCAGATGTATTCCACACAGTTTTCTGCTGTTACCCAAGGCCCAGAGCCCTTTCTTCCCTCCTCACGTCTCCCACTCAGCACCACCTGCCATTTCCTGCAGCTCGTGCTTGCTCCGCGGCTGTGGTGCCACAGCAGAGGTGCGCGGCTATGCCTGGTGTGGGTTCGAAGGCGTGCACTCAGCCGGGACCGGCACAGGGGTCTCCACAGGGAACAGCACGTGCACTCTGGGGACCAAGAGACCTGTGGCAAGGGCGACATGCTGCTCAGGGCTGAGAGAGGGCTGTAGGGCTGTTGCCCTTGCCAGGCTTAATTAACTGCAAGCAAAAGGCTCTGCCTCAGCCACCCTGGGATCCTCCCTTCTCAGCCTGTGTCAGTCACAGCCGCGTCTGCCAGTGCAAACCAGGAGGGGCATTTCAAATTAAACTGAGCCCCTCTGTCATTTTAGTCAATGGCTATTTTTTTTTCCTACTGAGATCTATCAAAACAACTTCATTTTGCTATTCTACGGGATAGAAACTGAGGTTCCCTAACCGTACAGTTAAATCTAAATCAATTTTAAATAAGTCCATCGCAGCTGTGAGTCTGAAGCTAGTGACTGAGTCCTGCTTTCCATTGCTGCCACATGAAGTCCTAAGCAGGGGAGTTTTGACTTGCAGCTGGTTTAGAGCTGTCTTCTTCCACCTGGTCCTTCACATCCTTCTCAGGAGCCTGTTTTCTAGACTGAAAGCATCCAACCACCCTGTTTAATACTCGGGTTAATACTCTGAGCTTTCTCACACGCTCAATGACAAGTGCTGCAAGTACCAGAATAGTAACAGTTAGTATGCTAATCTTGATGATGGACTTAAAAAGCCCCTTTTTAGTGACTGGTGTAGGCCCACTGTCAATGCTTCCTCCAAAGCCAGCAAACTGGCAGTAGGGAGGTGCCCAGCCATTGTCACAGTGGCAGTTTCCTTTAGTGTTGCAAACGCCTTTTCCTCTGCATGTTCTCTTGGCAGAACAGTGGGATGCCAAGTACTTCTCCCTGGGGACACATGTCCGATTAATGCAGATCTTCTTCGCACCGCACTGCGTGCCATCCTCAATGATGCCAGCATCCAAGACGCCCAGGCCCAAGTGGTAGTCTGTGCCCCAGCACCAGGTATTGTCCACTGGGGTTTGAATGATGGTTGAGTGATCTTCCAGCCAAGGTAGATGCCTAACATTAGTACACTGCACCTTCCCACACAGGACGTTTTCTAGCTTACATTTCTGAAATTCGGTATTTACCCCATCTCCCCAGCAATTGCCAAACCGATCCCCTTTCATATTCAGCTCCTTGAAACATTTTAGTGGAGCAGGCTTTGCTTTCTTGCCAAAGATGTTCCTACACTGTAACGTGCGTGATTTGCATTTGCCTGAATAACAGTAGCCATCCTTAGCGCACACAGTCCCGTCTTGCCTGGCCACATCTGCTGGGCAGTGCTCAGATGTGCCGTTGCAATACTCGGGCAGGTCACACGGACTGGCACTCTCCCTACACACTTCTCCTTCTGGACGAAGCTTGCAATTCTTGCAGCAGAGTCCAGAAGTGCAAATGGCTCCTTCTTTCTTTCGACAGTTGTTATCACAACAAGGGTCCGATTTACACTGTGCTTCTGAGCCACAGTCACACTCCTCCCCGACCTCCAGGACACCATTCCCACAGCGCTGAGGTACAAATGACATTACTGATGCTGGGACGTTATTCAGACAGTGTCCTTGTCCTGATGCTATAAAATCAAAGTAGTACTTTGTGCTGCAGTTGCTGAATTCATAGCTCACTGTGCTCTGTGCGTTCATGGTGCATTTAGAGGCATTTCCACACCTGCAGTATTTGTCATCATGATCCATGCCAAGGACATGCCCTAACTCATGAGTGACATGGACAGCAGTGTCCATGTAAGTCCGTTTTGCAAATGATACAACAGCAGAAGCGCGTTTTCTATCACACGCACTGGCGAAGTTTGATTTGCCGCCCATGTGCAATGTTCTCGTACTGCGACCAACGTCCAACGAGGCAAATAGACACCCCACATCATGCACAACATGCGTAGGGCTTTGCTGCATCTGCCAAAGATTAAAATTATGAAGGACCTCGGTTACGTTTTTGGTAATACTGATAGGGTTCTTCTCTGTCCAAATCTCCAGTACAGTTAATAACACGCGAAGGCGGATAGAAGAAAACAGCCCATCCACCAGATTGATTATTTCAAGAACTTCCAATGTCACATTAGTTATACTTCCGCCGAAAGCGTCAAAGCCTTCCTTGTCCACCACGACAAGGAGTTCCAAATACCGCATGTGCCCCCAGGGCTGGAACCGCCCTGTTGCTGTACCACGACCTGGCAAAGGTCTGCCTTCAGGGGGTATTTTGTAGATCACTGTTCCAGGAACTGCCACCTCCCTCTGCAACAGAAGATGCTCAGAGACGGAGGAAGCTGCCAGGGGCTCGATGCTGTAGCTCAAGTTTCCAATCTGCAGCAGTCCTCTGAGCCCAGAGCAGGTAGTCAGAGTCACCATGGAGTCCGGGATGCCTTCCACGTAGCCGTGGTAATAGCAATCTGCTAGCACGCGGGGCTGTTCGATCATGATTTCCCCTTCGGAGTCACGAGTGAATATAGGGAAGTTTTTTATTATGAAGTCTTTCTTCTGCCTGAGGTGAATGGTATAATTTACCCCCTGAATGCCGATGATGTAGGACACACTGTCCAGGCTGGCTTTCCCTGCCTTGGGGCCAAGTTTCCTTGGAATGACTATCTCATAGGCTGCGTAGCCCCAGGTGGGCTGGGGGCTGCAGTCTGCGCTGGGCAGCAGGAGCCCCAGGAGCAAGAAGCAGCCCAGCGCGAGGAGAACCCCGCTCCCCATCGGGAGACGCCTCGGCACGACCCCTGGCTGCATCCGGCTTGGAGCCACGGTCACTAGCACGGGGTGGGAAGTGAAGCAGAGCTGGCGTCCGGCTGGAACAGAAGGGCTCGAGGAGCGGCCGTTTCTCCGGCTCCACTTCGAACGCAAACATTCCAACAGGGGGGACAGGAGCTGCACCCCAGGCACCTGCGGGAGCTGCATCGCCTTAAATGCTCCCTGTCCCACCGCCGAGAGCCTGCTGCGCCCTGCGTGGGATGACCCCATTTACCGAGAGCACGATGAGCCTGTGCTGCTGCAGCAATTTGTTTAAAAGGGGATTAAGCGTTCATAAGTGGAAAGCAATAGAAGATTACCAGGAAAACAATGAGCATTTGGTTGCTAATGGGTTCAGCTGCAGGGTGAGAGCCTGGAGTGTCTGTTGACAGATATCCCGCAGGGCACATCACTCAGCTGAGTGCATGTCACAATGTTTTAACTGCTCAAGGGGAGTTTGCTTGCTGGAAAGGGAGAGGCATACTTCTTCTATGAGTAGAAGAGAGTCTTTTTCTCTGCTTTCATAGAGCTCTTGCAGCAGGTTTGTCTGCCTTGAATACTCCTGGGACGCTTGGAAATTGTTCTCTCAGTCCCCTTCCCACCAGCCCGAACGAAGGCCAAGCAGCTTCTCACCTACCGGTTTCTCACCAGTTGCCAGTCCTGCCACAAGCCCTGCCCTGCTCCTGCTCCACCTCCAGTGGAACACAGCGCCCTGCAAAGCTCATCCTCCTCTCCTGCGAAAACCGGCTCCTAGCTCCTGCTCGGGGAACGCTCTTGGCAGAACGGAGCTGTTCTACTCGACAGGGGGAATGTCACAAACACCAAGTGCTACCCTAGCTGCACGGAACAACTCATCCCTCCCCTCCCTGGAAGCTGTAGCTCCAGGAAAAACCCCACAGACCTTCGGGGGTTAACCTGCAGCAGTGGGGATGTCCTGCTGCCATCTAAAGGCAGGCAGTGTTCAGAGGCGCTTTTTGGGTTATGTTGCCAGGCAGAGCACACAAATTCCTAGGGCTTTACCCAGCCTATCTCGTCGGTCACTCATGCATCTCCAAGTGTGTTGGAGAAGCAAAGGCTCACGGCACTCCGGCCAGCTCTGTGGCTCAAGGGACTCGGGGACCGAACAAAAGAAGCCAGTAACTTTTAAGTTTAGTAAAATCATTTATATACACTGATGCATAATATTTACAATATAATACTGATCCGAAATAAACTAACATGTTACAGATAACACTGAAAAGGAGAAATGCAAACATTTTAATACACAGAAGTTAAACATGGCAGATGAGGACAGATTCAGATTTCCAAAAGAAAAACCTGAAGTAATGACAGCAAAACTTTGACACGTTGCCATTTCCAATCAAAAACTCTTTCTCCTAGTCAAATTCTTCTAACCTTTTAATATATATACCTTAAAATAATCAAGTCACAGGAGAAGTCAGATATACATAAAATTTTGAAAAGGTCAAATGATTTCTGAGATTCTTCTCTTAAATAAAATTCTAAAAAAAAAAAAAACCAAACACCTACATAGCTTTCCCATATCCTTTTAGTGTTTTTACAAAGAATGTCGTCTTTGTTCCCACACAACCCTTCCATCTCAAGATATTTACAATATTCACAGTCTGCTGTAAAGGATCAGTAGATTTATTACCAACTAAAATGTTACATAATCAAGACTAGGTACCTTGCATTTATGTCAACTGAAAAATAAGAAACACAGGAAGAAGAAAGTAAAATTTAACTTTAAGATATGCAAATGAGATCCACTCAAGTGTATTTAATTTTGAAATCTAAAACAACTTTTTTTCAAGAGTAAAACAATCAACCTTCTCACAGAAATAAAACCATTTGACCTTGAATTTTCAAATTGTATTTTCTTAATCTGTCCCTCCCTACCTCCATGTTAGATCAGGCCATTCTCACAGACACTAAAAATCAATAGTAAACCCGTAAAACGCAGTTCCTCATCACAAAAGCCCTTAGAAATTTGACTTCCCTCCAGACACCAAAACACATCACAGTCAATCACAAGTGCACCCACCTCACTACCAGTAACCGCTGGAAATGATTCTGTTGTGGAAGTGAGGAGAACACGAAGAGAGGAGGGACTCTAACACAGTCAGATCCCATCTTCTCTGCTTATTTCCAACCTGCCTTGGGTGCCAGCGAGCAGCAGCTGCTCTCACTCCAAGGTGCTCCCCACTATACCAAACCGCTCTCGGTAGTGCAGAAATAGGCTGAAGCCGTTTCCTAAACACATCACCGTAGAAGCCTCGCTACTGTCATCTTTAACACTAGAGCAACCTGCCAGAGCAAAAAATAGGTCCCAGTGGGTTACACTCCGCGGTGCTCACAAGCCACTTGGATCTTATCAGGCTGTGGCACGGCAGCAGTCTGCTGAATACACCATGCGTTAACAATGAGAGTAGCTGCCATCTGATCCATTTTTCTGCTCAGAAGTTCTGGCTCCCAAGAAACTGCCAGAGTATTTTCCTCCTCAGAGGACAGAGTTGCAAAGTGCTTTTGTGGGGAATTTTCTGCACTCTCATTCAAACACAGGTGATTTCCTTGTTTATTTCTCTATTTTCCATACTTAAAAGTTCCCATACGATGAGATTTCCCAGAAAACAAAACAAAACAAACAAACAAAAAACCACAGATTTCAAGTTTAAAAGGAAATGATCTATACATTTCAAGATTGTGTGGATGTTGACATGACCTGGAATTTAGGGCAAGGACAGAAATGTATATAGGGCCTGCAAACTTGCTGATACTACCAAGAAACGACAAATACTCTTGTCACCTGCTAATTCTCTACAGTTGTCATCGATGCATGTCAGTACACAAATATTCCATGTAGTGTCAGAAGTACAATTCTGGCTTATGCAAAAACTCCCCGTTTCCATCAGAGAAAGTGATGGTTAATTAGGGACTGTGGTTCTTACTTGGAATAAATCGGGCATTGGAAAACTGTCAACAGGATTAAAAGAAAGCTGACAAGGTGCTGACGAAGAATGGGAAATGAAGCATCTCCTTCATGTAGAAAAACTAAATTACTGCTTAAAAAATTTCATAGAAAGAGTCAAATACTGGTTTGCCATCCAAGCTAAAGGTTACAAGGAAGTCTGTTATAGAAAAAAGACAAAAAAGAACAAGGCTGGACTGCCAAAAGAGTAGATTGGGAGATTCATGGCTCAGGTTTGTAAATGTAAACCCAAAATTAACGAGCTATGAAATATAACAATAATGTTCAAGAGTCATTACTAATAGCCCTGAATTGGCACTTCAGTCTGCAGACCAAACTCATTCAATGTCTGCACAGGTTTAGTACCAAAATATCTCTATAAAAAGCCTTCAACCAGTCTCAAAAGAAAGAAAAGTGTCAGAAGGTAGAAAACTAGAAATATGTACAGATTCTTTTCATTTGTTTGTTTCATTAAAATAAAAAAGCAGCTTTTGGAGCCAATGTTCCAGACTAGTGTAAGAATCTGCCCTGGGCAGCCTCATCATGGTCCAGGCAGCATAAGGACGTGTCAAGGAGCAGCCCTGCATCTGTTGCTCCGCCAGGAGGAGCTCGAAGGCATCAAAGAGATGGGGAGCTTGGACTCCAGAGGGTGACACAAGAGAAGGATCACTGGTGGATTCACACAGCAGCACTGTGACCCTTGCCAGGATGATCTCTTTCAAATAAAAGGACAAGTTTGAAACCAAGTGTTGGATCTTCTAGAGAGGAAAGAATAGGGTGGAACACACACAACTTCTGATCTGGGGACAACACAAATAGACCCCACAGTTACTGTTGTCTACAGAAGATCCCACCATGAAAATAAAAATAACTTGTACATAAGTAACTAGAACATTCTTTGATTCTGCTGTTGAACAGTATGATAAAAAGAGGAGTTTTATGCTGAATGGCCATTAAGCCTTAAAGTAGGTCCAAGGAAGATGGGTTACAGAAGAAAGAAAGAGGGCTATTCATCAGAACTGAAAAATGCAGAAAGTGTATGGACTCAGGTGCCCTCGGCAAGGCCAAGCGTGGCTCTTGGGACACCTAGCAAAACAGAAGGCTATTTTGTTGCCTCTACATAAAGTCTCAGAATTTAGATGCAAAGGGTAGCTATGAAGTCTGTATTTCACAGCACTTGCTTCAAGTACTTACTGAGCAGGGTGTTGAGAAACTGTGGCTGTTGTTCACATATATAGTCACTGCAGCTGGCTGTATGTATAGCAGATGGAAGGCAGCTTCTGCAACTGGTTATTAAGAAAAAAAAATGGTCTTTAACAATATAATTTTCCCCATCTGGGGAACTCATGACTAACAGTACATAAGTGATCATATATACCTCAAGGAACCGAGTTTTAAAAAAATATTACAGTACCAATGATTTTTTGTATCTACAACTATACAGCATTTTCAAGCAGTATGGAAATTTAATGAAATAATTATGATTTATTAATTTACATAAAAATACTTTTTACAGTTAAAGAATAAATCTTAAATGGTAAAAAAAAAAATAAGATTAAGAAGCTCCAGCTATTGAGAGTCATGGGAGTTTGTCTGCTCTTCAATAACTTGTTTTACTATTTCTGCCAGTTTTAGTCGATCCACTTTATCTGTGAATCCTCTGCCTGAAAGGAAAAGAACAGGTAGTCAGCAGGTGCTGGGCACAAGGAGTAAAGTAATTATGGCTGGCATCATACACTGGCTGAACACAAAATACAGAGACACTTAGGACAACATTTGCAAGGCCACCAAAATCAGTTAAGATCTCTAGTTCCATTAAAAAAAAAAAAAAGAGCACTTAAAAACCTAAATTAAAAACAAAAAGAAAAAAAATATTTAAGGAAGAGGCATGGCCAAGTCTTGTGAACCTGGCTGATGCCACTGCCCTGCTTTGTCAAGGAGCCATCTGAACACTCCCCAAAGCAGCTGGCCTAGTTTAATTCCATTTCCTCTCCAAACTGAGCAGAAGAGATGTTGTGCTGACACACATAAGGGCAGCAGCCTCCAACAGAAGGAAGATAATAAACAGCTGGAAGAAAACCAGCTCAGAACAACTAAAGCAGTCTCTAAAGTGATGATCCATCTGTGCTAGTAAGTTCCTAAATGACTTTGAAAACTCCACCCTGAACCTCAAATAGGAATTCTAAAACAGAACTTCAAACCTCATTTCTAAAATATCCATGCTGGAGAAGGGCTGAAACAGTGTGAAAACCTAAATCAGTCTGACACAAACTCTAATTTGTTTTTATTTCCATATGATAAGGTCCCTGTTCCCCCTCCTTCACCCAGCATTAGCACCGCTCTCTGGGAAAGAGGAGCTCCTCACCATTCCAGCTGAAACTCTGAAGAGTGTCTCGCAGCAACTTACACTCCCGATTATACTTCCACGCCTCCTGCATCACTTCATTCAGCTTCTCATCTTCATTCTCTCCTGTTTAGGAGAACAAAGATAAACAGGAGGTTTGTCATTCTGCCTCTCAGCAACATTCGGAGCTTCAGTAAACAACAACATGTACAGTTATTCCCCCTTGCCTCGTGCAAACTAGGAAATTGTCTTGAAAACATCCTGTTTGAAAGTTATTTTAACAGCTCCACATGTCGCTGTTGCCACCAATATTATGCATGCACCAAAACAGAAAACATTTTCCTCTCAAGACAGACTAGGACAACAGGAGCTTTGTTTATCCTTCCTCACTACTGACACGGACTGATCTTGAGGCACAATAAAAAGTCAGTGCCTTGCATATTTAGAAGTGTAACTTTCTTAAAAGTGGCAACCTTTACCAGCCTGTGGTAGAATGCACTGAGCGATCACATCTCTGAGCTTTTCCAGAGCCACATTGGAATCATTACTTCCATTCTCCGGGTCATGGATGTAAACACCATCCTTTGGCTTAGTGCTGCAAAAGAACAAGGAGGAAACAATTACAATTTGAATGCAACTCAAGTCCGTTACTCGTTGCATAACTGTACCAATATAGCACTTTCTTTCACTGTCTGGAAAGCTGTGAAAGGGAGCCAGATTTAGCATTAATTATTACAATGTGCTGCATTATGAGACCACTTTAACTATGAAGTAAAATAAATGTTAATTCAAATTAATTGAAGGATAATCCTAACATACATTATTCTATTTTTCAGACAGGTAACCCAAAGAGAGATTAC
>VXAA01006173.1:50715-71814 GCA_013399115.1 Anseranas semipalmata | reverse complement strand
AAAAAAAATTCTTTCTCACAGTTCGCCCTTCCCTACTCAACATCCGCTCATCTTCTCATAATGGATCTGTTCCACTGTCTGTATAATATAATAACACTACCCCGTCTCCTTCCTGCCCTCACTGGCATATCTTGGAAGAAGCACCATATTATGCAAGTATTACTTGACTCCAACTACCCACTTCAGCATGAAGAGTGTGTCAAACAAATCAGAAATTCAGGAGCATGGTTACAATCGAATGAACCTGTTACACACAAAGTCACTCTCCAGGCATCACAGGTGCCTACATTTCAATCTTTCAGAAACAGCTTTAGAGAGTTACCCCAGTAATTTCCTTTTGCGCAGGATGGGGTTGTTGACAGAGTGAAGGGGTTTGAGACTGACTTTGAGGTCTTGGATTCTCATGTTCGCAAGCTGTTCTGCATGAGCCTGTTGTATCCCTGCAACCATCGCCTGGAATAAAAAGAGTTGTCCTTGATGTTTTAATTAGCTTCTTTGTGAGTTAAAGGACAATATATGGACAATGTTAGCCATGGACAGAAAGAAAAAAAAAAGCACCATAATCCTATTCATTTATCCTATTTCTTTCAGAGATGCGTAACAAAAATTAGGCTTGCACTACACAAGACATGTTTAGAACTACAGTCATTGACTGTAGGAAAATATACCCCAACCTCACAGGGACTGAACAGGACAAAGGACTGAACTCTTATTTGTGCAGCCTTTAAAGAAAGCAGAAAGGGGTATTCATTTGCTTCATTCATTTTGCTTAATGAGGTCATAGCTGTAAGTCAGGTATAAAACATGGGGAATAAAGAGCAAAGACCTACAGAAGAGTCCTCAGTCATTTTTACTGCCATACTCTGTTCTCTACTTGTTAGCACATAGCTGTTCTTTACCACCAGTTCTGGAGCACCTTCTCCTAGCCTGAATTTCAAATTTATCCGTTTCCATTTTCTTAAAAAGATCTCCGGCTCTCATTAAAGCAGAAGGGAAGCTCTTTGTTTGCATAACAGTATGTGAAAGAAAACACTCGAACCACCCAGGAGCTATCCAGCTCCTCTGTGCAACATTCTTGATAAAATAAAACATTGTTTAGACCTTGTCCATCATCAGCTGGGCAGAGGGTAGGATGTTATCAAGCGCCTCGGTGGAGTTGAGCCAGGGATGGTCCAGCACACCTTCAATGGTCAGCCGTTCCTCAGGTTTGACCTTCAGCAGCCTGAGAGAGGAATCAATCAGTCCATAAAGAGGTCTTTGCTGATTTACAATGTGCTGCTCTGTCTGGCATCAGAGCACTTAGCAAGCTCTAAACATTAGGAGTGGTTTCTTTTTTGGTCTCTTTAATAACTAAAACACAAAGCTGACCCCAAGGCAGTCTGATTTTCTATCAGCCTCACTGACCCTTGCTGCAGTGACACAGTAATGCTATCACAGCTCATTCAGTTATATTCAGCAACTCAGTGTAAAGAAAGGCACTGAAGACCATTTGAGTAATACCTGTGTTCAGCTGAACTCTATATTCACATCCTCCCACGTGGGAAATTATCTTCCAGATAAACTGGAAATGATCCAGACCAACACGCTCTGGAAACGCACATCTAGAGCTCATCAGCAAAACAGTCTGCATGCATACCAAGGATCTGGGCATGGTAAAGTAAGGCAAAGTTTCAAAGCTGGAAACCTGTTTTCTGAATTAACTGCTTTCACCAGGCAACCCCTTGGCTCTTTTTCCCCTCTGTAAAAGCCTCAGATGCTTTGACAAGCTACAGCAACTCAAAAGAAAAAGGAACTTTATTCTGAAACCTCCGAAAAGCCCATCGAGTTAAATTTTACCGGCAAGAGACCCTGGAAAGAGATTTTGTAGATAAACTCATGTTCTCATGATAATCACAACAGTTTAATAAAAAAGTAACATTTCACACAGAGTGCTGACAAGTTATTCCAAGTGTCTAAATTAGGAACAGAATGACTTGATGAGTTTGTCACACTTTCTTAGACAATACTCTAAATCAGCTTCCTGGCTGCAGAGCAGAATTGTTTAATGTACCAAGAAAGTGGAAATAACTTCTACAAAATGTCAGCAGGACCACAGGCTAGCTCATAAATTTAACTTGCAAGGCCATACTGCCAAACAGGTCATCAGTTCAGTATTAATCCAAGACCCAAGATACATGCATTCCTTTTCCATTGCTTTTCAAAGTCCTAATCTATTCTCAAGCACTCCAGCTTGTAAAGCTTGAGGTCAGAAATCAACTCGACATGCTTGAAAGGAAACGGCCACTTGAATGCAAAATATGAACCTCCAAAAGCAAGCCTTCAAGTGAATAGCAGTATACATAAATAATATGTAAACTCCTCCAAAATTATATAAATCCTAAATGTATTCCCGCATTGTAAACTCAAATTCAGACTCTCTGGCTGGAAAAGACAGACAAGCAGGAAAGGGAGTCCTGATAGCATTATTCAGAGAATTGAGTGAAATGAACTGAATACAAGTGACATTTTAAAACACAATTAAATCTTTTGACTGTTGACCTTGGTTTAAACAGAATTTTCACTGCAACATAACCTGCAGTTTATTTGGTGAAAGATTGTGGGCTCTCCTGCACTGCTATAAACAAGTCTCAGCACCCTTTCAAACTATGTTAAGTCCTTGGAGGTTTTACAATAAATCAGAAAAGACAACAACAGTTTAAAATTGTTTAACAGATTGATTTTTTTCTATTTATATTGCTTTTATTCTTCCAGTTCCTCTGGTGATACAAGTAAAGGCAGTAAGTCCCTCTTGCTTCTAAAAAAATAAGTGAGGTCAGGACGTAATCAGCGTCACACTCTTGCTTTCAAACAGGACCACTGGATCACAATGTTTGAAATATTTGCAATTGAGAGATGTGTATTGCATGAAAATCAGCTCCCAGTAGCTTTTAGAATAAAATATCAATGGAAAACCTTATCTCATAGTCTGACACCTTGTGACAGATCTTAACCTCCCTTCCCATGCCTCCCTCTCGACTCCTTTTAGACTGTATAGTATGTGCACAAGCTTCCAAGGGACAGATCTACTAATATACTTAGTTGTCCAGTTCCTATTAAGCCACCTAAATGCCCCTGGATTTTAACAGGAGTTTAGACATTACCACAGGAGATGCGCACCTAGAGAGCACAGTGCCAGCCAGTTGTCTACATTCTTCCAAAGCAAGGCAGTGCACCCACTCCCTTTACAGACTAAATGCACAGTACACTCTAGCAACTTTAGAGACAGGAGACATCAAAAATTGTACACAACAGTTAGGGAGAAAAGAAGAGAGTGGAAAAAATATTTACCAAACTTCTTTTGTGCTGAACATAGAAACTTTTTCAGCTGTATGTGCTGCAGACAATTCACCCCGCCTTTAGAAAAATAATCCCTTT
This sequence comes from Anseranas semipalmata, assembly GCA_013399115.1. Taxonomy (NCBI): domain Eukaryota; kingdom Metazoa; phylum Chordata; class Aves; order Anseriformes; family Anseranatidae; genus Anseranas; species Anseranas semipalmata. The sequence continues at coordinate 68,400 of VXAA01006173.1, read as the reverse complement.
GTGATAATGCACTTTCAAATGATTTTCCAATTTCTTAATATAAGCAAAGAGCAATACAACATTTTCCTCAACTGACTCACTTTCGCACAATGTCTTTCGCCATTTCTGAGATCTGGCTCCACTCTTCCTCTGGAAATTCAAAACTTCCTGTCATGATCTTTTTCCGCATGTCCTTTGGAATTGTCCGACTGTGGTGTTTGGAGTAAAACGGAGGGTATCCACACAGCATCACGTAAATAATGACACCCAGGGACCACAAGTCACAGCTCTGAAAGCAAGGAAATGATCACTTTGGGGCGCAATTTGCAGCAAGCAGTGGTGTACCTATGTTAAAAGTTCTACATGATTCCCTACAAAAACAGAAGCACAGCTCAGCCTCCTCCTAAAGACCCATCTGAGCACCTTCATGGATTTGTTCCTCTTCTCTCAAAGTCAAAATTACATCAGAAATATAATTTCCTAAGTATTTTTCTCCCCATTAGCTGCTTAATGTTTTATCCTTCACTTCAAGAGAAATATACCAGTTCACTATTTCTACCTGCTAGTTTGTTTTAAAAGTGTATTTTAAAATATCTTCCTGGCAGATATGTAAGCACAAGATAACTCCATGCTGCCAAGCTAAACTACTTCCAGTACCCAAACTATCTTGTGTACAGAAAGCGCTCCTGTAACGCTGTGCTATGCAATAGTAAATTGTATGGGAACAGCCAGTGCATCAGAGGCATAAGCAAACTGCGCATTCATTACACCTCTTGGGATATTTGAACCCTTGTCCCTGAATGTCAGAATATAAATCAGAATACTGTACAGTCACTTTTTAAAGAATGTAAGACTAAAACAAAAAAAACCACCATCAAACAAACGAGCTACCAGAAATACCTAATCGGAGAGGTCTGCAACAACAAGCACGGAGCTGAAGAAGCTTCCGAAGGCCAGGAGCGGTATTTCACAGCTGCTCACACCGCGCTCCCTCCCGCCCCAGCAGAGCGCTCCCCTCCCTGCCCTTGCACTAGTTACAGCACGTGAGGTGCAGAACAAGTCCATCTGGGAGGTGGATCCAGCCAAAAAGCGCCTCAGTAAAGAAGCTGAAAGCCAGAGCTATTCCCCATCCGGATCACTGTGTGTTCACACAACACTAACACGACTGAAGAAGGGAAGAGGACCGTCACAGCTCAGACTTCAACTCAAGCTCCGACTGGACCACATCCTTAAGGATGCAGCTGTTATCACTTGGCTTTGGCACGCCGCAGGCTGGGGCTGGAAGGACTTGCTCTGACCCTGCTCACGCAGCCACAGTATTTCTTTCCTGCCAACACAAGCATTTGTGCTGCTGATCATTTCTCGTTTACTGGCGTGGTTTCCAGCCCTACCAGTCTTCCAGGGGACTCCCGATGGCTTATGCCAGCACGAGGAGGGTCAGGAACATGCAGCCACGTGCAAGGAGAATCCTGAACTCCAGCCAGGTTCAGGTAACTGTGGAAAGCTACCCACGGGCAGATTTGGGGAGCTGAGGGGCTGGAGAGGTTCTGCGATCAGTCGACACAGACAGAAGTCTGCGCAGCTGCTGACTGGCGCAGCCTCAGCACTGCCCTGTCCCCCGGGGCTGGGGACTGCACTCCTGCTATGGGACAATGCTGCTCTTCGTGAAGCTGCACGGACGAACCTGGCAAACAGAGAGTTCCCGAATCCCATGACTGGTTTTTGACTGGATCAACACTGACCCAGGAAGGGGCCTTCAAGGGTGAGACTGTTTCTTTCCGGAGGGAATGCACTTAGATCAGCTCATACTGATCATTAAACCATAAATTCGCTTTTGGCTTTTGCAAAACACATGGATGTTGATGATGAAAGAAACTCCACAGAATCACCCCATACAAGTATGTTTTTCAGCAAGTTGTGTAAGCCAGTCCCAGATGGATCTAGAAGTCTTAATTTCTATTTAGGTACATAAATTTTCATTGTTTTTCCAGTGACCAGAGATAACTTCTAATAACACCAGTAGAATGTTAGGCATGTAAGTAAGAAACAGGTGTCTAAAATTCTTCATGAATATGGTTCTCAGATTTTATTTTTCAATAGCCAACCCCCTCCAACCATGACAATCACACATGCATTCAATCCAATACACACACAAAGCTTAAAAATACTCAGGGAATCAAGGATGTGTTTTTGCCTCCAATTTAAATCTGTGCGATGGAACTGCTGATCATGGAGGTGAATCACAGGCGTTTCCAATCAGGCTCTGATTTGCTGTGGAAGGACAGTGTACCTGCGGGTTTATCACAGCCTATCTGGGGAAACTACGCATATGCCAGCTGCTGCTTTTGCAGCGAGTCACGCTTGGCAAGGTGAGGATGAGGCTGTTTCCTTTCCAGCAGCCTCTCCAGTTAGTGCTGCTATGACCAAAAGCAGTTCAGAGTGACCAAACAACTCTTTAAGTGAAACAAGTGCAAACAAAATCACCGTATCACACTGTAAATCCCAGAAGATCAAAGCATTTGTTAGTACTTGCATAAACACTAGCTGGTATCTGTTTTCAAGGCTCTTCCATTCTGTACAAGAATATGGCCCATACTTGGCTTCAGTTGCCATGGCCAAGGCTATTTGGCTCATTAAAGAACAAAACAGCTGTCAAACTTACCAACACAAACAGTGAGCAACCACTTCTAGGGGTTTCTGGAACTGCATCTACTCTTTCACAACAAAAGAGAGTCCCTGGGAGAGGGCTATTATTGGAGAGTCAATCTGCTTCAATCCACCCTGACTTGTGCGACTCTCAAAAGTAAAAAAGACAACTTTCTCTGTGACTGGGGTTCACATGACAGACGGTAGGAGAAACCCTGTACTGAAAAGAATATTGGCACCTGATAACATTTTTTTCTTTTTCTTTCTTTCTTTTTTTTTTTTAAACAAGTATCTGTCTTCAATCATCCACCTCTTTCCTCAGGATGGAGAACAGATAATCATAACTCTGAAGATGGCAGATTCATGATCAGGAAACACACACAGACTAATTCTTATTCTAAAATAATTGAAAGTTATCTCTGCCTGTCCTTGCCTTAGCTTAGCTAGCAGAAGGCTATTAAAACACACCACTATATATCAAACTATCCCCTCTAGCATGTGGTCAGTTAAACAACCATCCCTGAAGGTGCAATCAGTGCACGTATTTAGTACTGCAATCAGAAACCAGCTAACTTTAATCAAAATTGGTAGTCTCAAAGAAGAACACTCAGTGGTTCAAACACTGCTAAGCTAGCAGGCAAGCGATGCTGATACAGAAGAAGTTTTGCACTGACCAAAAAGGAGTACAAACTTTCACGACACTTTCTGTCATCCCAGACTCTAGCAGCAGTTGCTATTGCCCATGGCCTACTGCTACAGACAAAGCAATATGCTATCAGTCATTTTGCAGAAGATCCCCGATACAAATAAGACATCACCATGACTGTCTGAACAAGATAGCCTAAATAGTGCTTTGCACATCCAGAAACTCCAGGGGACAGGAGAGAAGAGGATTCCTTTGCACCAGCCTCTTGTGGAGGTGAAAGAACTTCCTACGTGGTCTCTCCAAAATCTCGTTAATATGTAGTGTTCCTGTTAACAGTGTTTGCATATTTTCCCTTTAATTAGAGATCATTAGTTAGGCTTGGACCAAGTGTCTATTCCATTATTTGCTCCATCAGAAAAAACACAGATCCAGTCCACAGAGCCATTTAGCATGTCACTCCTAAACTGGCTGAGAAAGACAGCTACCTGCACAGATCATTATCTTCTGATGTACCAGTTCTCCAAGTCAACTGAATGAAACCTGGTCTGGCCCTAACACATTTAAGGGAAGAAATATCACTGTATACATGGTCACTCTGTCACATCTTTCAGAATAGCTGAATGAGCCACATGTTTGAGAAATACAGCCCCCAAAATATTACTTCCTTATAGCTGAACGTACACATGTATACGAAACAGCAAGTAACGTGATGTTTCCCTGCTGTTTCCTGTAGATCCTGCTGTTTTCTCAGTGTGAGATACTTGGCTAGTTAGATGTATCGCTGTCACAGAGATCAGAACAACTTTATTGCTCCTGGTCATAAGTGTGAAATTTGAGGACAATAAAGTTTATTGTCTTAGGTGATAAACTGTGTCTACAGACTACACATCTACAGCAGATACATCTGTTTAGGGAAACAAAACAATATGCTTTAAAGACATTGACATGTAGACTGTTTCACAGCTTACCTTGTTGTAAGTGTAAGGTGTTGGAGAGGTGGGGATAATACCAGATTTTTCTTTCTGATGTCGTCTTTGTGCCTCCAATACCTGTTGCCATGAGAGGAAAAAATTGCAAAATACACCTAATTTACAGACACCACAAACAGCAATGCCTATGCCAAAGATGCCTCATTCTTTTCCGTTGTTGGACTTATTCTGGCTACTAAAGATTCTGCCAATCTCAAACTGTTCTTTCTAAGAAAGACTGAAACTTTCTACATAGGGGAAAATTTCAGCTAAAATATTTTGCTCCCTTGGATGAAACCCCCAGTTGCACCTGAACTAAAGCAATTGCTCATACCTGTTTTGTTCAAAAAGTTCCAACACCTCCATGCTTTGTAACTGGAATGTATATTGTGTTTGGAGGGTAACCCTAGCTCCAGAGATGTCCATTTCTGCCTCCCCCATGAACAAATCAAGTCAAATTTGTCCCTCCCTGATCAAATCTGTGGGTGGGTTTCTACAAAAATCTACAGTTTAAATATGCTCAGGAAAAACTTTGTATGGGTTTGGTAGCTGATTTATGCTTAAAAACCCTGTCTGTAGTGCATTTGTCCTTCACCACCACGCTCTTGCTGAGGAAGCATTCAGGGCGCTCAGCTGTGGCTGCACGGTCTGATCTTTGCAGTTGCTCTTCCTAATCATTAAGGCTGCCGACATGCCCAGTACCATAATTAAGTATTTATCTGCAGTTTTCTTATACTTCCCTTCAGGATTCCAACACAAAGCACAAAAGAAAAAGTGGGTAAAGCAGCACTACAAAAAACAGCTTGTCTGTAACTATAAATTATGTCCTAATGCATAATGACAAGGGGGGCAAATCAAAGTCAGTGCATAACCCTCTGGCACTGTCCCCCTTCTAAGCAATTACCTATACAGAACCTTACTGTTTCAGCATAGTCATTTTGAATGTAATTTTGCATGAGCCTGAGCTAGAAGGATTGTGAAGCAGGGACTTTTCCAAACTAACTGCTTTAACACAATAAAAGGACAGTTTTCAAAATACTGGAGTAATCTTGCTGGTAGGAGTCAGGACTGGGAGAGCCAAGAGGCATCAGCAGTAAGTCAACACTAAGAACACAGTCTGGGAAATTTGCCTCATGATCTCCTACTGTAATCAGTAGATCACTGTAGCACTCAAACTTGAAAGGTGGATCCTATACATTTACTCAAGATTCCTGCACCCAGAAGCCTTCAATAGGACAGCAAGGGCTTTTAAAATTAGATGGTTTTGAAGGCATGGGCAATAAAGATCATTATTCCCCTATAACCCAGAACTGTAATCATTCATTACCTGAGGTGCTACGTAATATGGAGTGAACTGTGGTGTCATCAAGTCACCTTGGTCTACTTTGGCAAATCCAAAGTCACACAATTTAACAGGTGCATCCTAAAACAAGGAGGAGAGGTTTCATTACAAAATCAGCTTTTCTGCTACATCCTTATTGCTTCCAACTCATCTTACCTTTGCCACATGTATTCCTCTTTTATATTTATACCTTTATCATTCCACAAAGCAGCTAAAAGATGATAAACTGATCTTTGCAACCATCATTTTTGTCTTCCTGGGCGCTCTGGGTCAAAGTCCCTCTCTCAGCTTTGGAAGGCACTAAATGCATTGTAGGGAGGTCACTGCTTACGCAGGGTTGTTACGAGCAAGAGAAGAAACAGGCAGCATGGTATGCATACTTCAGTCAAAGCAGCTACACTGCATGTGTAAAACATCCTGATGACACAAGGGGCAGAAAATGGGCAGAGAGGATTTTCCCCTCAGCCAAGCAGGATTCTGCCTTGAGGTGGAGAACCTGACCCATACTGAACAACAGTGGCATTGGCATTGTACTCTGATCTGTACTTCAAGCAGATCAGAATAGGGAATAGCACGAAGCCAAAAAAGTCATTCCGTCACCAAAGCATTGCATTAATGTCAGTTTACATTTATAAACTATTCTGAAAATCAACATTGAGCCATTTTACAGAATTCAGCAGTAAAAAAAAGAATACCAAGTCTTAATCTTACCAAAGAGTTATCCTTGAAGAGGAGATTCTCAGGCTTGAGGTCTCTATGTGCAATGTTTAGTGAGTGGCAATGCTGCAAAGCCAAAGCTATCTGAAAAAGGGCACAATAAATCAACTACAATTACAGAACTACTCCCTTAGCCTGGAGAGTTATTTTAGCTTTAAAAAGGACATTGCCAGCATAGCTTAGGCCCCAACCTTTTTAATTCCACTTGGGTACAATTCTCAGTCAAGACAACCCTGGCCATACAGAGCAATAAGGCAGTAAAGCATGAAGACTAGGAAATGAAACCGACCAGGCTGTTCAGTTTGCATTTCACTCAGAGCAAACAGAAAATAAAAGTTAAGTTATATTAGGCTTCCCAATCTCTTTAGTTTGACCAACTCAGGGCATTACAACCCCCAGAAGTGAACTGGATCATGACAGTGTCCTTTTATATGCTGTGCTACGCCTACAGGGCCACTAAACTTGCTTGCACGCTCTCCAGCGATTACATTCTGTTTAAGTCAACAGTGAGTTCTTGCTTCAACGTTTCAGCAAATATTTTATTGCATTTCTTACTCACTTGAGTCAACATTCAGGCAGCATTGTTCTTTAATTCTTGAAGGTAATGCCTGCAGTGTATTCATTTCATGTAGTATTACACAGAAATGCATTTCTTGATTCTTTCAAAGACAACTTCTTACATTGCCATCGTTTAGAAACCTGTAACCTAGTTGTGAAAGCTCTACAGACTGTACATTTGAAAGTGCAATCCATTTAAAGAAAAACAAAGCATAAATACTTAAACATCATTACTGAAAGAAAAGTAAGGCAGAGCCACATGATCCTTATTTGGAAGTATTCCTACTGGAGGATCATACCCACATACAGTACCCTGGGTGAAGTGCTGAGTCCTTAAAAGACTGCAAATTACTGTGATGAAAGAACTTCAGTGTTAACTTAGCTCAGAAACAAATACAAATACATTCTCAGATAAAATGAGGTAGCTCCATGTTAAGATTTTAACTGTTACTGGGTACAAGGAACTAAGATCCATAACTGAAGACAGTGATGAAGAATTACCACCTAAAAGAATAAGACTTTAATGTTGCTTCCAAAGTAAATTTATATAAACATTAACACAAAGAGTTACTTGGGACACAAACACCTAAATGCCACAAAATCAGCATTCAATTCAAAGTCTAGTCTTTTGGTATAGCTTTAAAAGATTTTTCCAACACGTTAATCCCAGAAACTGCCTTGCACTGCCAAAATCAAACTCCTCAAAGGACATGACAATAAACTGCCAAGAATGATTCTGTACTTCCACCTAATTTCTTTGCTGGATCAAGCCAAAAAGCTAACAGCACAATTAGTATTTCATTAGAAAAGTGAAAGCACGACACAGAAAATTAAGATGAAGTGATTTAGCCCTCTTTATTGCTCAGTACCAAACATTATCTCCCCAGCTTAGGGGGAAGCAGGTGATCAGGGTACGGGTATATTCATAAACAATCGTGTCAATTTACGTCAAATGCTGCAAGATCTCTCATGTTCTCCTTCCTTTATTCCCCGCAGTGACCACTGCTGTGGGAACAGGATATTTGCTGCCTGGTATCTCCAGTATAGTCTCTCACCTACAGTTTGTAAATCTTCTGTTAGGAATATCACTACAACCTCTGCAAGAAGCAAACGAAGCCAACTCTGGCCCTCGGCTTCATGCTGTGGTGCCAATTCCCATGCAGAAGAGTTCAGCCATTTTGACAGCAACATCTTTATGCCTTGTGGTTCCTTACAGGGATGTGCTGGTCCTCTGCTGTGGCTCCCTAGGAAGGACATCACAACATACAACCACACCGTCTTTCCTGCAGCCTTCCCACTAACCCAAGCTTTCTGGATGGTCACCACAATTTATCCAACAGCTTGGAAGTGAAAGGGAACAAGCCCACCCTCGCATTGAGACAAACTGACACTGGGGATCACCACACTGAATCCCACAGAGACCCTTCTGCTTTGTCATCCTGCCTGCTCTAGCAGGATAAGCTAGTCACAGCAGATGCACTGCTAAGCCACAAATAGCCTATGCACACCCAATAAATATCATGGAACCTCCAAAAACACAACATTCAAGAACGAGCTGCCTAGAAGAAATGGAGAGGGAAGAATGAAATCAGAACAAAGAGCACAGAAAACATGAACTATAGTTATACGATCTTCTTGGGATCTTACATGATAGGCAGCACTTCCACAAAACCAAATACAGAACCTAGGTTCAAAACCACTGACCCCGGACACACGTGCGTTATTGCCTGCACTACCCCACAACAGGTGAGCGAAACACTAAGTCTACGTCAAGGCCAAGAGCCATTCTCAAACTGGAGCTCAGGAGCCACACGCGGTCTGGTCACTAAAGTCCTCTGTGGACTATGGGATGCAGCACTTTTAGAACAGAGAGGCAGACAGCAGATAGACTGTCCACAGAGTTCTCTTCAGTGGAGTTCTGTAGACCATGCTGGAAAACCAATGCTAAAGACAGCAGAGACATCAGGGTCCCAGCCCAGAAGAACTAGCCCACACATTCCAATTCTTTGCTTCTCTTAAAACTTTGGCATTGTCAGATTATAACAAAGCAGGCAATGATCACTGGATCAGAACTGAGGATTATTTTAGCTTCCTTTTTCCCCACTCCCNAGCCATTATCATTCATGGATCTGCTTATACATGGGTGTTAACTTGCCTGCTTTGTTACTTGGCTTGCTTGCTTCTCAGTAAAGTGCCGGTGCTGGCTGATTCTGTGAAATAGCTCTCCCCCTTCCATCATCTCCATTACAATTAGGAGCCGAGCCCTGTTTAAAAGCATTTCATTTTGTTACATTAAAAATAATCAAAAATAACATAATTGCTAAGCTAATAATGCACACTTCATATCTACTGATGCAGGCCAAAAGAGGGACATATACTTGCTTCTTCTACAGCTGTTCTAGCCATTTTGGTTCAGTAATTTTGTCTTTAAGCACGTAAACTGCAGGATTTTCTGGCTCCCAGCACAATCTGGCTCACTGATTGTCAGCTGGGAACCTACAGTTTGCTCTTCATGCCGGGCTCCCACCTCCAGCTGGAACAAACACCGTGGACATCTACACGGATGCATTCAGACAGATGCATGCAAGCTCTACCCATGCTTCCCACCAGCAAGCCAATTTGGGCCTGGAAGCCATCTAGACACATCAATGGGTAATCTGCCCTCAAACAATAGTAGGGCAGGCAGAGTCTTGCATTAAACAAGCTAAACAGCTTCCAAACCCGAGCTGGCTTAGAGCACAGCCTACACCTGTCTGCACCCGTCCTTGCAGACACACCAATTTGCTTAGCTAGCTGCCTAGGTGCTAAAGATGCTCATGGCAACTTAGAAGCAGGAGGTTGAGAGTAATCTTCAATGCTTTTGAGTCTGCATACTCTACTGTACCTCCTGATTTTAATGTACAGTGCTATTGCCGTAATTGTGAAGGACAAAGAATATGAAGTGTGGCGATCAGGACTCACAGATCCTCAAGAAACTAACTTCTGGTTCTTCTCACCACACAGCAAAAATCAGATACATCAGACTAAGACAGGTCTCAGGTCTTTAATTCTCCCAGCTAATTCCCTCCCTCTCAACTAACAACCAATTTCAAGACTATTTTCTTTTTATCCCAGGCCACATTAATGTATGAAAAATAATGTGTCTGGTTCATGTTTTGCTGTGTTTGTTTCAAGCGGGACAATGTATTGAGAGTTTACAGAGCAGAACCCAGTATTTTTAGAAACAATTCTTCCTTGTTTTTGGTTCTGTTTTGTTTTTTCAAATGAAGACTGGCACTCTGAGTTTTCCACTGTCTCACAGTCATCACCATCACGGAAAAGGATCTCACTTAGGATTCTATGTAGCAACAAAAGCTGCAGCTCCAATCCTGCTTTTACAGTGCTTTGAAAGCAGAACGATGCTGAACGGTTACAAACAATTCAATTCAAGCTACTAAAGTAATATCGAAGCAGGACAGAAGCTAGAAGCTATTTTATCCTCTCAGACAACGCAGGTATCACAGACTGAACCAATGAAAAACCCAAGAAATGAATACCTATTCAAGACCAGTACTGAAGGGCATAAATTCATTTAAATATGCAAAGGTCTGGGTGTCAAGGGTGGGGAGTAAGTGTTGCTTAGCCTGAAGTACAAATATCATGTCTTGAACCCTCATTAAACATTCATTTTGGTCACACTGTGTTTGGGGAGAAAAAAAAAGGCAAACTCCACTATACCTTGGCCTAAACATGGAAAGCAAGCTGTGGGAATGAATCACCCTATGTAATCTTACCTTGGGCTGGATTCATGTGGGAACTGCACACTGTTAGCATAAACTTCAACAATTTGAACAATATTTGGATGTGTTGCACACATCATGTGCAGACGTACCTTGAAGAGAAGGGAAGAAACGTTACTGCACAGTGACACGCACCCGACCAGCTCTGTTCCTCCCTCTGCCCCAGGACTGCAGCACTCACGAGCCCGCCTGCGGCTCAGCTGTGCTCAGCACCAGTCACACGCAACTTAAAATCGTCCTTCAATTATTCAAAAAATAAGAAATACCGAAAAGCATTTACATAAGCAACCAACAGTCATTACACTACTCAGACTAAGAAAGAAATTTAAAGGTAGAACTAGCTTTAAAGTAGCAATAAAGATAAGATTTAAACTGACAAGTATCTGGAAATTCATGAATAAAACCTGAAATTCCATAATCCAACTCCTTTCATGGCCAAGTGGACTAGTCTAGCACTCGCGATACATGGAACCTCATCTGTTCAGACTTTCTGAAACAGGAACCTAAGGAATTTCACCCAATTTAAAACTCCTTGGACTGCTAGATCAAGGCAAGGCTTGATGCTCTTTGTATGCAAACTATTTTCCCCTGGGAATTTTAAATGAGAATTTGCTCCATAATAGGAAGTGGAAATTGCCTAAACTTTGAGGATAATTACCATTTTTTTTTTCACTTTCATGAAAACTTGAACAAATGCCTATCATTTTAAATAGATTAACAGTTTGATACACTGGCACACTCTTGTCAGCCACAGCGAGTCACAAACGGTATCAGCGAGCTTATTTAGTTTCTCATGTACAGACAAACCCATACAATTTAGAGTGCAACTTGAGGCATTCTTGGCAATTCTTACAGTAATGACATCCAAGAGTGAGATGTTTGGAAACAAAAGTACTTCTAAACTATTCGTGTTACACTGCATGGGACATAGGGAGAACTCTAGCTTTAAAATGCAGCTCCATGCAGCTTTAAGGTGCAGCTAACAGCCACGGCACACTGAGGGGCAGAGAGACCCTCTGCTTCACCCAGCACCTCGTGCTCCAGGAAGCGAGCACAGTGAGTCTGGAGGGCCAAACGCAAGGAATCTTGCGCAGCAGGATCTGCAGAACACAGCTTTTTAAATCACTGCAGCAATTCACCAAAAGGCAGAGACTTTGCGGCGTGTCGGAAGGCAGACAGTATAAACAGGAACTATACCTCATTTCTAGCTTTTGGACGATCAAGAAGGATTTTCAGTGCAAAGCGTTCTTGAGAGGATTTTTTCACGCAGACTCTGGTATTACAGCAATAAAATCATTCAGTCAGCAAGAATGTTAAAGAGACACTTCAAGCAATTGATTTGTAGTTATGAGCTTGCTCTCCACATGGGAATTAACAGGAATACCCACAGTCTGGAATACACAGGGCACCTGTTACCATATCCCAGCCTGAAAGCCTCAGCTTTCGTCTTCCACAACAATCAGACATGTTATGCAGAAACGCCTGACACAAGCCCTGTTTTCAGCAACGCAAAAAGAGAACTTCAGAGCAATGGGGAACTGCAGGCAAGCTGAATGTGCTCTGTCCATTCAACTTGAGAGTCACTTTTGATGAAAAAACCAAACCACACAGCGGCAGCCTGAGCATCTCCAATGGAGGATGTAGTCTGCAATAAATAAAGTGTTTCTGAATGGAAATCCTTATTTTGACAAGGCCACCAACTGTGCTGCACACGTTTTTTCTCTCTTTCCCCCATTTAACGTTAACAATTGAACTGCATCAGCGGGAAGGGCCCACATATTAACAGGCAGCTAAAGAATAAAGAACAAAGGGATATTTTAACAAAGATCAGAGGCAACGCAGCAACAGAAAATGGACGAGGAGAAACCAATTGCCTAGACAGGAAGATAAATGGTGGCAAAAGACAATTGCCCCGCCAAGCGCCCAGACACAGAGGCGCAGGCGTTTGTTTTCCAGAGCCTGTGCACAAATTCCTGCTCCCAAAAGGCAAACCGCTTGTCGAAAAGGGAACGCATGTTTTGTTTTACACAAAGCGTCCGGTTCCTGCAGCGGTTAGGAACCCACGACAGGCAAAGCCGGCACCAGGCGCAGAGCTGGTGGCTCTGTCTGCTTTGGCCTCACATGATGATCTGAAAAAACAGCTGGCAAAAATAGCTAACGGGCACGCAGTGCCGATGCCCCGAGTGATGACACCGTGGATGGGAGCAGCGACCTTTGCACCGCCCTGACAGGGGTACAAAAGGACAAAGGTGTTTGAACAGCGTTTTCTAGCACCATCTTTTCGCAGCCGATTCCCATTGCCGCTTTGCTTCAGGAACACGGCAGCGAGACGGGACAAGGCAGAGAGGCGAGCAGATTTTTTTCTTCAGGCATACCCAGTAAAAGACAACACCTTGCTCACACATCCACTACGACCCACATGGAGTACAGAGACGTTTATTTGCTTATAAAGAGTCTTCAACACCATCAAATCATTCTGCTGTTTGCACACGTGAAATACATACTCGCTTCTGCACGGCTAATGTAACAGGCTGAGATTACACACAAATCCGCAGGTGTGTTGCCTTACCTAACAGGACCACTGATCCCAGCTCCCAGCTTCTGAGTCCAGTTAATGTTGTACTCCTCTAAAATGGAGGTTTCCTATTCAAGAAGGAGCAGGGGGAGGGGAAAGAGTAAAAAAATAAATAAATTACTACATTCTTTCAAAAAAAAAAAAAACAACAGCTCAGCAGACCTGATTTGCAAGATACCAGAGTGCAGAAAGAGCCTGCTCTGGAGTTTTGCTTCACCTAGGAAAATTAAACATAAGTGCAAATGCTCACATAATAACACAATATATCTCAGCATAAAATGATTCCTGTGCTGCAGAGACTGCTCACCCCAGCATTTTGAAGCAGGATTATTGAGAACAGTAAATGGGATCTTGCTGCTTTAACACAGAAAACATATAAAGGATACTTTAAGAGTCAGGAAAGGAAAAAACAGCTTTCTACCTATAAATGAGAGATTGCAAATTAATACCAAGGCCCAATTTCATCATTATTATGTGCTTTTCGGTCATACAGTATAATGGAAAATCACTTTCCTGCTTTCTTAGGGTTTGCAAACCTTTGGAATCATTACACTGCAAATTAAATGCTGCATGACTAGTTTTAGCTTGTCTGATAATGAACCAAGCTCATGTTTATAATCCTTTTGTCCAAATCCATATAAACAGGGTTTGGCTTTGTTATGACACAACTTGGGTGCCATCATGCTTAAACATGTCATAACGCGGGATGTAAACGCAGCTCTAGCACGCAGCGTTCTGATCAGCGCTGCTGCCATGTGCTGTTCCACAGATGGTGATCTAACAGAGCAGGACTGGATGGCAGAAATGGTGTGTGCAAACTCCAGTCACAAAGTAACACACACCATAACATTCTCAGTTTGCTCTTTTATGCACATTGCAACATATGTTCAGAATCAGCTTTCAAAAAGCCATGCTTTCTGACAAATTCTGATAAAGGAGGTGGTAACAAAAGCTAGTACCAGAGACGCTTAGACAAGCAAGTAAACACTTCCAAAATGCGCAGGAAAAAAAAAATGGAAGAGTCAACCACTTACAAAGCAACTTTATTCAGGTCAGATTTTCCCCTTATATTAGTTTTCATTCAAAACCTGCATCATTTCAGGGTTCACTCATGACACAAACTAAGACAAAACCCAGGACACGCGTGCTCTCGACTAAGCCGTTGGAAACGTGGGTCCCTGACCTGGAGATCACTGGCCTCTGCTACCGCAGCCGCGGATGAACGCTACTGCCATGCCAGAGCCAAACCTCAAGCCACGTGGATTGAAAACAAAGCAAGAGAGGAAAGCTGATATTTAAGGCAAGATTTGAAGGGATTAGAGAGTGTAGAGGAGGGATATGAATGGAAAAACTCCCTTTTATGCAGTCTGGAGTGGACATTACAGAAATCATAAATGACTAGCGTGAAAGGTGTGAAGGAAAATGTTAAAGTTAGCTTTTAACTGGAGATTTTTGGAAGGGTTTTAAAAGAAAGGGGAAGAAAAGCATAGGCCAGGAACAGTGGATCACACATGGTTTGTTGTTTTCAAGTAAAAGCACAAAGAAACTTTCTCTCTTACCAATTCAATTAACACAAATTTCACTAACTCACGAGAAGCATATAAGGGAAAGCCAATTTAAGTTTCCTGCTATTCAGACACAGAACTGAAGGCAACATAGCTCAAATGAAAACACAATTTTAGAAGAGCATTACTGAGCAGAGAAAGGGTTCTTCTGAACTGTGAAGCACCTTCTCAGCACGTGTCTTCAAGATCAGGCCCATTGTTTTAAGTTTTGAAGAAAGTCAAACCACTGAACTGGTGAAGCAAATGCTAAAGTACTCTGGGGCAACATCACAATTAAGGGATAACAATTTATTATTTTTTAATAGAGCTTTGAAGTCCGCTGCTCCTGTTTCAAAACCAAAGAAGGGCCCGCCTGCCCCCAAACCCTATCTATCTTTTTCAGCTTTTCACAGGTTGGATTAAAAAGACATACTGTCTCTACATACAAGCCCAATCTTGACAAAACAGTTTCTGCTACCTCGTGCCACTTTTGCTATGGGACAGAGACTATTTTCTCCATTTCAGCTAAGTAGAACAAAGAATATGATTAGGAATTGGAAAGTGTGTGATCTATGAATCAAATGAAGTGACAATAATATCTGCTAGTTCTCAGCTCGTGAAAGACAAGTTCAATGACTACAAATCAGTCAATTTTTAATAAAGAATAATTTATTTCCTCTTTCAGATTCTGGGCATTTATCACTGCTTTAAATAAAAAGCCAACTTTTTTCCTCCCTGCATTTTTATTAGGATTCCAATCTTCATTCAAAAGTAGCTTTACAATTTGGAAGTAAAAAAAGAATAATCTAGTAATCAAGAAACACTATTCACCATTTCTAATGATATGAAATGCAGTATTTGAGTACTTTGTTGTTCATCACTGTATAGAACTGCTTACATCTCCTCCTAGTTCAGAAATAAGAGCTCCAAATCTAGCATCAAGACTGTACGTTGCTGTAAATCAGCACAGGTTCATAACATTCAAACAGCATGAAATATTTAAAACGTACACATAAAAAAATGTTGACATCTATTTAATCTGGTAAGCCTAAATGCCTTGCCTTTTCATTTAGGATGCAGGTGGCAGAGGGTACAGGATCCTGTACTTAGCTCCATGTCTGGAGAATAAAACGCCTTACAGTAGCACTGCTGCACAGCACTGAACTTGTAAACTGGCTGACGGGGCAGCTGGAACTAATTTGCTGAGGCTGGGAACAGAAGAGGCAGAGGAGTGCCAGAGAGAGAGCTTTCATGAAAATCTGCAGTGGTGCAATTTCTTACTGTAAGCCCTTTTGCTCCTACTAGTAAAGGAACTTTAAACTTTTGATTGCATACTAAGATCATCCCTCACATTAATTTCCAGTGGGCAAAAGGAGTAAACTAATTTGAAACGTATTTGATTACAAAACATTGGACACAAACAAAAAAAACTGAGTTCTCTTCAGCAGTGCAACTCCTTTCCCATAAGCTCAGGGCACCTAAAACAAAGGTTTGAGCATCCTCCTCCCGCGCAATCAGCAGTCCGGGACGCCGAGAGCCTGAAAGCCAGCTCTGAGATTTCTCCTAACTCAATCTCCAACAAGCTGCTTTCAGGCACAGGGTTAGGCACGCATCGGGGCTGCTCGAGGGAGGGCGAAGGTGCTTCTCAGTTTCCACTGAATACCAGTGGGAAAAGTTTGAAATAAGGTACTTTTAAAATAATAACGCATACTCTAAAGTCAATTAAAAGTATATAGGCTGATATGTGGACAGACACCACACATTCAACAAGTGACATGCCAATAACCAGTGCAGCTCCACTGCTCCGACACGCAGCCTGTCAGCTTCTGCCAGTTTGTGCTAAACAGCAATCGCTACCTTGAAGCACAGGACTTAAACCTGCAGACTCAGATAAAAACCAATCAGACTCGAATAATAACCAAATATTTGGGAAGCAGGGAACTCAGCATAATGCTTGAAGGACTAAATTATGTTCTGAGTTCAGCCAATGCCTATAACCCAAAACATCTGCCCAGAATCTGTTCTCAGTCTGAATCCCTCTAAACTGAGAGGGGCAGGAAGCAGATACAGAACTGCACCTACACATACACAGCAGCATGATCTTTTTTGTTTTGTTTTTTAAAACCCCAAGAGCTCTCATGTAGATATTTACTTTTACATGAAATACCACAGAAATACTTAAAGCAAACAAATAAACAAAAATAAAACACATTCATTTTGAAAGTCTTCTCGACAGGTACTTCACCTGCACTGTGCTAAGACTGATAATGAAGCAGGGAGAGCCAACATATCAGTCTGGTACCTGATCTGGTAGTTTAATTACAATCTGGACTGTCTGAACATTGGGCTCAGACTTCCTTCCACTTTGGGCTTGTTTAGTTCGAAAGGCGAGACCCATACGTTTTAAATCAATCTAGACTTCAGCAGTACAAAACGGTGTTGGACTTCTTTTGCAACGATTTTTTCCCCCAATGAGCTTTGTAAAGATAAACCCTGCAGGGACAGGTAACAGGGAAAAGGCGGCAAATGCCAGTACACGGGGTCTTTTTGTTCATACCCTTTTGAAATTCAATTATCAGCATTTATTAAGGCACCTAGGATCTGTGACAGTGAATGCTTTGCACAAGGTAAAGAGCCGCAGTCTTTGGCACGCTGTTTTATTGTCACTTGGTCTCAGAACGGCTCCCAGTCTCTTCAGGAAACGCGCTCAGCCAGGTCACCAGCGGACTCACGGGAAGCGCCCCGCTCCCGCACCGATTCTCGCTGCAAAAGAAGCCTGAGCCGGCTCGGCCCCTCCGCCACCCGACGCCGGCACCCCCCACGCCAGACCTGCCGTCGCGCCGCCCGCCAGCAGGAGCTGGGGCTGAGGCACCGGGCCGCTGCTCCGACCCCGCTCACCCCGCTGCCCGCCTCCGACACGGGCCGGGGGAA
>VXAA01006173.1:25018-40588 GCA_013399115.1 Anseranas semipalmata | reverse complement strand
CACGCCCCCGGCCTCGCCACGCCCCCGGCCTCGCCACGCCCCCCGAGTCGCCACGCCACGCCCCCCTCGGCTCGGCTGTGTTTCGGCTCCGCTCGGCGAGGTTCGGGTCGGGGTCGGGGTCGGGTCGGACGGGCAGCCCTCAGCTCAGCACGGCTCACTTCAGCACGGCTCAGGCCACGTCAGCCCAGCTCGGTTCAGGGTGGCACGACTTGATTTGGGTCGGCACTGTCTGGCCCGGCCCGGGTCGGTTCAGTTGGTTTCGGCCCAGCATGGCTCGGTTCAGCACAGCTCGGGTCAGTCTGATTTAGCACGGTTAGTTTCACCGTGGTTCTGCCCAGCAGAGCCCAGAGCTGGATCCATGGCACACGTGGGACAACATGGTCAAGGCACATGTGCACTGGGGATACCTCATCAGTGTCCGGCACGGGGACCCCCATTTACCTGGACAGGCTGCTGTGAGCAGGTGCACAGGAAGCTAAAAAAGAAACTGCTGTGTATAGTGGAAGGGAAACAATGCCAGCGAAGCACCCTCTCAGCGGGAAGGTTACTCAGTGCATGCAACTGAAAGGCTTTGCAAAATTGCTTCCAACAATGGCTAACCTCCAAAAGTACTTAACCTCCAAGATACACTTGCTCAGCGCTAAGCTCCCATGTGCTGTCCTGTGCATATCTTCTGCTGATACCGGGATGGACAACCAATGACATGGGGCATTAGCCCTGTCATAATGCATTTGCTCCTCTTGAGCACGTCCCTTCCCTGGGTCTTAGTAGAAAACCCAGCAATGTTGAAACCACATGCAGTGGAGGAAACACCTTCATGGAGACCCATCTCTCAGCTTCAAACTCTCGGTCCTGCAATGGCTAGCCGGGATTGTGCCTGCCTGCAAGATGAGACAGTGGGAGGTGCAAAGGCCAGGTGCCTGCTTGGAAGTCATCCAACCTGTCACTGCTGGGCAAGTGCAGGCTCAGAGACTCCCTCCCCCTTCAGAGCCAAATGCCTGGGGGAGAGGTAGAATTTCATCCCGCAGCCTTGAGAAACCAAGCTCAGGTTACAAAGCTTCCCTACAGCCCTACGGTCCTGGTGGTGAGCAGCCAGCACAGCCATCCCAGGGCTCCCCTGCGGCACCCCTCGTGCCCCTGAGAGCAGGGATGCAGTGACTGCTCTGGCCGCTAAATAATGTGGCTTTGTGGAATTGGGCTGTGAGGCTGTGCCCGTGCTGGAGGAGCCAGCACTGGGCATCACGATACAAGTTAGTGCAAGGACCCTGCCAGGCCAGGCTGGTGGTTCGGTGGTGGCAGAAGCTGCAGGCACACATCCCACTGTCCTCAGCACAGCGTTTCCAACAGAAGCAAAACAGGAATAGGATACTGAAGAGTTGAACTTGTTAATCAGGTGAATTCAAAGAAGTATGTCCATCACTTTAATATTGAATTAATATTAGAGTACACATAAAGAGCCCAGGAATTACCATGATCAAGCCCACAGTCCTCCCTGCTGCTGGTCTGTGTGAAGCACTGAAAGCCCCCACTGATCTGGTCTGCATCACCCCTGATCCCCAGGGAAACCCAGAGAGATCCACTGCAGTCATGGGGCCATGGAGTCCTCCCAGTTCCTCCCAGCCCCAGGGGCCTCAGCTCCACAGTCTCCCCTGAAGCCAGAGTCCCCCAGGACCTGATTCAGTTCCCCCCAGCACTGGAGTCCTGGCATCCACAGGTTGCTGAGATGTGCTGAAGGAGAGGTGCTCTGCTCCATTTCCTTTACTCCCAAAACCAGGACTTGCACCCTAGCCCGGCTGTTCCTGACCAACTCTCCCCACTGCAAGGCTCTTATTGACTGCAGGGATGGATTTTGCCCCATACGTATGGAGCCTGGTGGCAATAAAGGCATCAAACCCAGATAATAGCAAATACCACTGAAATTCAAAAGCTCCCAGGCTGTAGACTGCATGACCTCTCCCATGCCAGAGGGTCTGGTTTAGTCTCACATCCGAGGCTCCCCAGCGCTGTGGCTCAGCTCTGCTTTGGCGAGCGCTGTCCTGTGATCCATGCGGGACCTTCAGCTGGACGTGGGGCTCGGGCCTGAGCGAAGCGCTGGGCTGGGGTCTGCGCTGCTGAGATGCTCTGCTCCAGAGACCTGTGCGAGAGCGAGATCAACACCCACGCAGGGCAAGTAAAGGACTGCGGGATCAGGGAAGCACGGCAGCAAACACCTCAGCTCCTTCCAAATGCCCTGGGGAAATATCCTCACCGGAGATCCCAGAACAAACAGGACACATCACCCCTTAGGCTCCCTGGCCCCAGACTGCAATGCCTTGTTCCTGGTGTGCTCCTCCTGGCCCCAAAAGGCAGGTGTCCCTGTGCTGCTTTATTTGGGCCACAGTAGGATCAGATATTAGGTGTATGTGGCTGCTCACCTGGCTAGCCTGATCCACAGCCTGCACAATCATCCTCAGAGACTCTGCTTTGGTTCTGGCACTCTGCCTGCTGGAAGAGGATGAGACACATTATATCCTTCCACATCCTCCTACCCTGGTGCTGCCCCCTCTGACAGCCAGTCCTGGCTCTTTCCCAGGCATGACAGTGCAGCTGTGGGCCCGGTGTTTTGGCCAGATGCACTCATGTTTGCTCAGAGAGAAACCGAGCGTTGCTTTGCTCCCCTTGAGAGGCTCTCCCCGGGGAATTGTGGGGATGGGCAGCCTCTGGGACCAGAGGGTGAAGTCTGCTGGTTCCCATGCAGGACACGGCAGGATCAGCCCAGGCGCTGCCCTGTTCAGCTGAGAGTTTCAGCCGAGGACATCTCGCTGCCAAGCTCGCTGGGACGAACCCTGCCCCTGCAGTGCCAGCTGGCCCCTGCCCTTGGCCCCTGGCCAGCTTGAGAGCGCTGTGACAGCCCTAGGCCAGGACTGCTCAGCTGTTCAACGCTCCACTGCATTATCTTTTCTCTGCAGGCGGCGGGACTCCACCCCTGGCCTCCTCCTTACGACGTGCTTCCACAGCAAAGGTTGACGGTGCAAGGGCGATGCCAAGGGAAAAAGCAGTGGGGTGGACGGGGAGAAGGCAGGGATGAGAGGGCTGAGGGGGCTCTCTGCTGCCCCAGGCAAGGAGCAGTGTCTCCACCACAAGCCCAGGGCATGGAGTAGAGACAGCGTGGCAGTCATGATGTTTGGAGACTTGGGGACTCTCTCCCAGGTCTGAAGATGAGTGCCTGGAAGAAGGGCGAGCAGATATGCTCATCTCAGCCCTTCCAAATTGCCTAGAGCCTGCTTCCCCTCCTAGCCATCTTCTTGGGGGATCAGCTGCTAATTACCCTGACATGCTGATTTTTGCTGGTTTCTGCATGAGCACAAGGAAACCTTTCTGAAAGGCTCAACAACAGCTGGGATTATTTTTTTTTTGGCAGTTTAAAGGCAGTTAAGTAACCCACTAGTGTTTGATAATGTCACTAGAATATGTTAAGAGTACGGTCTTGGTAGGAACTCAAGGACAGCAATGTTTGCTTTCATGACACACTCTGTGAATGATTACTTATGACACCACTCCCAGCAAATCTGTTTGCAGCACCAGCCAGCCCAGAGCCACAAGCATGCTGAGCCACGCCGTGTCCACCAGCAGCACTGGGAAGTGGAAGCACAGAGGAATCGGACAGCTCATAGCTGTGTATTGGCCTGAGCTGCCTTGCATTGGCAGAAGGAAGAGATGCGTAATTAAAATTCTACCATTTGAGACTCGATGCTACTCTCATCTCTGCCACTGACTCTCCACATGGCCTGGCAAGTCATTTTGGTAGCTGGTTTCTGCCTCCTCACCACCATACCAGAAACAACCAATGTCCCTCCATTTTGAGGCCTCGGGGCTGCAGCAGCACCCGCTGTGTTCAGCAGAGCCCAGGACGGTGGCAGGGCCAAAGTCCAAACAGCCCTGCCGGGAGAAGGGAGTGAGCACTGGGCCGGCAGCACTGGTCTGAAAAGCCCCAGCCGATCTCTGGGGACTCCACCAGCGCTGGTGGCAGCACCCTGGGGGAGCAGCACCAGTGATACAGCTGGCCTGGCAATAATTGCTCATCTCGGAAGGGAGTGCCAGCCTTTGAAATTGCTGTTTCCTAGAATATGAACTCTGTTACCTGAATGTAGCCAGCACAGGGAAGCTGGCCCCACTTCTACAAGTCACGGGACTCTATGAGCGCTAAGTGTCTGGTGTGATCAGGAATGCAAGGGCACTTAGAGGCACCCCACGATCCTCCACCCTGGTGTAATGGAGCAAAGCAAAGCTGCTTTAGGAAGGAAGATGTCTCACCTTCAGGTCTAGAAGAAAACATGACGTCCATCTGGGAAATCAGAAAACTCCAGTGGACATCCAAGATCCTTTCCAGCTTGCAGCAAAGACCTTGGGCCGTTCCCAAGAGGCTGCTGAGGGAAGTGATCAGGGGGACCTGGGGCACAGAGGCAGTCCCAGGACATGGCCAGGTGCCATAGCTCCTGCTGAGGAATGGGCCTCGCCTGGCCCAGGTACTGTAATGTCGTGCAAAGGGCTTTGTAGCAGGGAGGCTGTCAAACACACGGAATCCTTCTTTTACAGCAAAGTCCCAAGCCAGGTCGGCCACGAACTCTGCATGCTCCGGGCGGCTTTCACCTGGGGCTGGCCTCCCTGGTGACAAGAGAAGAATAAGACACTTTTGCTTGAAAGAGCCCGTGTGACATAGCCACATCCCAAACAGCGCCACGTGTCCTTGTCCAGGCCAGCACAGCAGGACTCAGGGAGACTCTTCTGTAAGGAATTTGAAAATAACATCTTGTTTTTCTCTGATAAAAACTCCCAGGCCAGGCCTGATGTATGCAGATAAACAGCACTGAGAGTTCACACCACCTCCCTGCTTCCAAGTCTCTCTGCTAGGGCTGGTGCTTAGTTCAAAAGTCTGAGAGCTCCACCTGTAGGACACGTCTCTGAGCTCTGGCCTCTGGCCTCTGCTCAGTCCTCCCGTGAAACCTCCTATCAGCACAAAACGCAAACACAGACCAGACCTTGCATCCAGCAAAAAGCAGCAGCTGGGGAAATGCCCTCTGTGTGCTCCCCTTTGGCCCTTTTCTCTGTTGGCAGGACGCAACTGGACCACAAAATGCACTATGCAGAAAGCACAAGACTGCCTTGCTCTCCTGCTGAGCCAGCTACCTCTCGGGCATGCCACGCTTTGCTTTACTGCCTGAAATTCCAGAGGTCTCAGCGTGCACAGCCAGGAGCACCCAAACCCTGCAGCGCGTGCTGCTGGTCTGACCCCCCAGTTCAGCGCGAGAGCTCTCCCCATGAGGTGCTTGTGTGTCCGTGCTGCTGGCTGGACCCCTGTGCAGAACAGGGCCGGCGTGGCTGGACTCCTCACCTGCCAGAGTGCCTCTGTAGAGTCCCTGCAGCATTGCGGCCAGTCGGAAGAAGACAAAGGCCATGTAGAAATTCCAGTTCTCAGGGCGCTCCACTCCCATGTGGCCACAATACATCTGGCAATACTCCTCTGCCGTGGGGACTCCCAGCTGCCCCAAATCACACTTTGCCAAGCCTGGAAGACGTGAAGGGCAACAGTCAGTCAGCAGACGCTGGGCAGCTCGGCACTTTCTAGGGCAACCATGAGGCTTATGGCAGAGCCCTGCAGGCTGTGGAGCAGTGGGGACACCTGCACCCATCCCACACTGCTGCCATGCTGCCTCCACACATAACAAGGGGGGCTTGGCACCAACCCGCTCGGGTGAAATGCACATGGGGGAGTTCTCCTCACTGGGGTGAGAGCGTGAAAGCAGTGACTGACAAATCTTCCTCCTAAATGATGAAGTAATTATCCTCTCTGTTTACCACTATATTATTTCTTTTAACAAGCGTATTTCTTTGTGGCCAAAATCCTTCCGGGATGGCTTGGTTCACAGCTCTCCCACCCAAAAGAGTTCCCCAGTTTTACAGCTGCAGTGAGAGGGAAAATAATCCAGACTAATTTTTACACACGGTTTTGCTCGCTGTGAAGCAGGGTCCTCCTCTCCGGGGCCCTCCCTGGCACGCCTGTGAGCAGCGGTCCATGTGCACGGACACGGTGCCAGCACCAACCAGGACAGGGAGCGCACGGCAGGGTTCACGCCAGGGGCACTTCCTCACCAAATGGGTGGCACATAGGAGACAAACTGGGCATGGGGCGACCACGGCACGGTGACCACTGCACATGCAAAAAATGCTTCTGCCCTGGAGGAACGTAGGGTTCTTCAGAGAAAGGGCAGAGCAGGGAATACAGTAGAAGATCCACAGCCTTTCCAACTGCAATGAGCCAACTGTCAGCTGAGCTCTCTAAGGGCAGGAGCTAATCTCTTTCAGAACTCTGGTTCCTCTCTCTGTGTCAAATGTGACTTTGCCCCTCTCTGTACCTGTCAGTGTGTTAAAGTGAGGTGGCAGGAAGTAGGCCATACAGTTATTCGCCAGATCAGAGATGGGATCTCCTAGAGTTGAAAGCTTCCAGCCAAGGACAGCAAGGACTTCTGGCCTCTCTGGGTGAAAGACCAGGTTGCTCACCCTGCATCAGAGGGAAAAAGAGATCAGAAAAGTCTCAAGAGGGGGAAGAAATCCCAGGGCTCAGCAGCAGTATGTGCTTTCCAATACTCTTCGCTCTGTGCAAAAATTGCTGAGTCCTCTGAGAGGCTACACAAGTGAAACATTAATTTCTGCAAGCATAGGTCAGGGGGGACTGAGATTACTCAACAGTGAACTCCCTGGTTAATGATGAACTGAACTGTGCTTTGAAGAATGAAACAAAGTTCTGTGAGGCCTCAGATCATTAACATGTTACAGGACAGGCTAGCCAAAAAGCGAAGCTGGCAAGTCACTGTCCAGGGGGATCTTCTGGTCATTGTAAAGGCACACAATAACTCGAGGCCCTCCACTGTCATGTTCTATTGTTTATGTGTAATACAGCCTTCAACAATTCGTGAATTGTCAACAATTCGTGACCCCCAGGAGAGGGCAGCAGCCTACTGAGGAGGAAACAGAGGGCAGTAATCCCGCCAGGGTGCAGAGAACACCTCTGATCCCAGCCACAATGCTCCCGACTGACTTTATGTCTAACACTGGCAGCAGGCAGGTTTTACCATACCTCCTGCAACATCTCACCAGCCTCACAAACTCTTAAAGCACCAAATATCATTAGCAACATGCACCAGCACTGATTTCTGAATATTGCAGAAACAGTTTGCGATCCCCCAGTGTTAGACCAGTGTTTGTGGTGGTTGAGTGAAGAAACTCTGAAACATCAATAAGGCAGCAAGACTGGAATCAGACATCAGGAGTCCAGGCTTTCAGTTTCTGCCCCCAGTTTTCCTGGGAGAGGATGAGTAGGGGGGAAATATGAGAGCTCTGGGTACAAGACAGCACCAGCCAGAGTTCTTGGGATACTTTTCCCAAGACAGATGTGAAGGGCTTGTGGCCCTCTAGATCTCATTACCTGGGGGATGCTGAACCTGACCCAGAGCCCAGCTTTGGGACTGCTCTGAAGCTGCTGTGCCAGCCCCGCTCAGCACCTCTTGGAGTTTGCATATAGCTTTACACTTTTGCTCCCCCTCTACTGCCTGGGATGTGTTCCACGGAAATGCTGTCAGCCAAGCAGTACCTGAAATCACCATGCACAACTGTCGTCTTCTGAGATTCAGGAAAATGCAGAGGCAGCCACGTGATGAGTCTCTCCATGGCTGGAATAACATGAGTTTCCATAGCTCGATACTGCTTTGTCCAGGTATCAACTTGTTGCTGAATGTAATTACCTGTAACAAGGGAAAAAATGCTCTCAGGGAGAACAGGCACAAAGAGGTTTCGGAAGAGATACGTGAAGGAAGCATGCTGAAACAGTCAAACGGCCAAGCAGGGCTCAGTCCAGCACCCGGAGATAAGCTACAAGAGTTTAATTGTGATTTCCAGGGGTCCCATACATTCATAACTGGGCACTGGATTTGACATTCTGGTGGAAATAATCAAATCCTGGACAAAAATGTAACTTCTCCACCAACTCTGAGAAGCTGAGATAGCCCTGCAGAGCATCTGGATGAGCCAAGGAAGTTTGGTCCCAGATGGCAGCAAACAAGTCACTCCTGCACCCACAGCGCAGTATGTGCTGGTACGTGGGAAGAGAAAACGGTGACAAAGGATACACAGCCTTCTCTCACCGTGCTTCCCGTAGTCCTCCAGCTTGGCTGCTCTGAGGTCTGTGCTGTGGATCTTGGAGAGGACTTGACTCGTGGCCGTGTAAACAGCCCGCCGCTGGCTAGGCAGCAGCGCTGGCAGGGAGGCGTCCCCGTAGATGCGGCCAGCGCAGTGCTCCATCAGGTAGAAAGGTGTGCCAAGGGTGCTGGGGAAGCAAGGTGGAACTGGTGTGTCTGAGGTTCCTCCTGCTACCTGCCTCCTCGCAGGTCTCACCTGCACCGTGAACCTGCCCCCGGGCCTTACCTGCACGGCAAGGCCAAGAGCAGCCTCGAGAGCACTGCTCCCTGAGCGCTCGTGCCCAGCTGCGGCCTGGGCTCAAGCCTAACTCAGGCTGCCGGCTGGTGGCACGTGGCTGTGGCACCATCAGTCCCAGTGCCTCCAGCCCCGGGAAGCTGGCAGTTAGAAAAATCACCTCCTTATTGGAAACCTGAGCATGCTGAGTCAGCGGGAAGCACTGCAACATTTTTATAGCTGCTTTTTAAAGGAAGACAGCATTTTGATTAATTGCTAAAATAAGGACCCACCTAAAACAAGCCAAATAAAAGTTTTACTGTCCTTTGAACTTCTAGAGGCTCCTCTAGCCCAGGACCGGGCAAACACTAATTAGATCAGTACAATTTATAAGTTCTGGCTGGGAGACACAGCAGCTCCCGGGGCAGATCCCAACAGCTGTTGAGCAGCACGCAGCGATGCTAAACCACAGCTGAGTATGGCAAACACCACCACAGCCAAGGGAAAGCAGTTCACTTCTGCAAACCATGCTAGGAGTTGCAAGCCAGCAAGATCTCGCGTTTCAAACCCAAAGAACCCAGCTTTGCTGCATACTGAGGGAAGGAGCAAATCAAATACTGTCCTCTTTACTAAACGCTGCTCCTGTATGCTGTCTGCGCATGCAGCCAGGCCAGGGGGCCTCCCAGGCTCACAACTACCTTCACATCCCTGGAATCACTGTGCCTTTGCTGTGCAAGTCCACAAAAAGACACACATTTTGCCTGACTTGAAGCTGTCAAGTGGAGAGTGAAAGCTGAGGGACAAGATTACCTTCTGTCCTCACAGAGAGCAAGTACAGTGGGAACAGGAACACCAGCCTCAGAGAGTGCCTTCAGTACCCTGCCAGGGCAAGTCAGAGAGCCGTTTCAGCACAGAAAGGCATTAGGGAATCAATACCAGAACTGCATTGTTGCTAGGCAGATGCACAGTATTAAAAAGAGTCCTGTGCTCAGTTTTAAAAACATTAAAACAAGATGGCTTGAGGTAGGGGAAAGAAGCACACCAAAATCTTTGTATGGCCCAGAGCCCCGAGACCTATCCAATACACCCTGGAAAACCAAGGGAATATTGCAGCAGCCTCCCACAAGTGCCCTGCTGCTCTCTGCTGAGGCAGAGATCTCTGGCACAGCAAGCTGGTTTGCAGCACAACCCCACCAGCATGGGGCCAGCCCTTAGCTGCAGTGTTGTGCTGCGATCTCTCTCCCACTCAAGGTGCCAGCTGCCACAGTGAGATCCTGCTTCTCCCATCGCGCCATGAGAGCTGTAGTGTGCTCCTGGCTTGGAAGGACCTGCAGTGTGGGAATGGGGAGGATACTTTTCACAGGCAGAGGGTCCTAACTGCACGCTGACCGCCAGCTGCAGGGCAGCAGCACAGCCTCGTCTCAATCTAGGACTGGTCGTGCTAGCTGTAGCAGGTGGGCAGATCCCAGGATACAGAGCTGTGCAAAATGCAGGGGAGGACAATGTGGGAGGCTAGTGTGTGAACCGTGTGTGTGTGGTGGGGGACAGAAAAGCCCAGGCTAGAACACAGCTCTGTCCCCAGGACAGGGTTCTCTGAGATCTCCTACAACAGTCTTCACCAGTCAGTTGGCTGAGGAGCACAGCTGCCTTCTCACCTGTATTCCCTTCCGACAGCAGGGCCTGGGGGAAGCAGGCCATCGGAGAGCTCCTTCTTCAGCACCAGCAAGCGATCTCCAAACTTGACAAAATAGGTCCGGGTAGACTGTCCGCAGCCAAACTGCCGTAACACCAGTGGACCTGAGGGGTCAGCAGACAGAAGCATGAGCTGGCATTATTTCTCACCACTTCTCCAAGTTTTACTTTCCCTTCCTGTGCTTGGTTCTGGAATCTTATTTGCAGCAATCAGGAACCTACACTTTGCTCCTCAGTCCCAACCCCCTGGCGACCACAGCAGTAGCTCACAGATGCCTCACAGGTCAGAAAGTTTCCTGGCATCTCTTTGGCAGCTTGTGCTCAATGCCTCCCCAAATAATGAAGTCCTAAAATCTAGCTTCCCAGTCCAACAGTGATGGATCACTGAAACCTGAATGGCTGCAATGTTTGCTTGGAGATTAAGAGCCTTTCCTTAAAATTATTTTTCAATCCATCTGTCATATGATGGAAGAGCCAATGGCTCCAGGATATGTGAGCTTTCAGGCTGAAGAGCAAAAAGGGCTGCAATACCTGTTGTCTGGTCACTGAAGACATTTTCAAGGTACTTTTGCAGACGATCTTTTGGAATTTCCATGGTTGGTCTCACTGAACGAGTATATGGAACAAACCCTTGTAAAGGAAAACCCAGATAGGTTTCCAGCTCTTTGAGTGCTACTCCTGGATCATCGACCTGAAAGCAGGAGGGAGGAGAAACACTGAATGATAGTTAGAAGATAAAATTGCCTAGGAAAGAAGGAGCTCTGCACACTTGTGATGCATTTATCTGTGAGTCCAACAGCACTGATTCACTAAGACACACAGGAATTCAGTGGTCGTCTCTGCCAACACAAAGTGCCATTACCAGTACTTGCTGAGCCTCCCACCTCGGTCTCTGGTCCTGAGATGTGCCTATTGCAGTGGCATTGGCACTGCGAGCTTGGGCTGGGGTAAAAGTTGGAATTCCCCGTGTGCCATCCTGGGGAGCACAGTTCACTCTTCCCACCAGTCCCATACTTACCCATATGCCAGTGGTCCCCTCACCGAAGTAAAACCCCTGTGCTCACTATCTCCAAAGCCCGAGAGTTAACCGTTCCCCAGGTGACAGATACATGAAGCCTCAGTGTTTCCAGAAACTTATTAAATGTCTTACAATCTCATATCAGATGGATGTGGTCATCTCAACTGTATAGTTAGGGCTGTTTCTCTAAGAAGGAAACGAGGTCCATAAAGGAGAAGCAACTTCTCCAAGGTTATGCTGGCTGTAGGGTTTAGAGCTATGAATGAAACATGCCAGTACAGATTTTGCCAGCAATCCTCCCCTTTAACCCTGCCACATCCTGTGGGAATAAGGACAGGCTGAAACAAAAGGCTTGGCAACATGAGTCTGCCACTTCCATTTGAAAATCCTGGGCCAATCAAGTCATACACAGCTTCTGGACTTAGAAACCGTACCCACAGCTTGCCCTGGTTCCACTGCTTTGTACCTTCACTGTTTTAATACCAAGCTGGGCTGCTGCTTTTAGGTTCTGGCTGCTGTTGTCGATGAAGATGGATTCCTGAGGCTGAACGTCCAAGCGCTCCAAGCACAGCTGGTAGATACGAGGATCTGGCTTGCACTTTCCTTCCCGATAAGCTTCAACTATCTATGGCGACAACCAATGGGTTATGCATGAGCCTACTGCAACCACAAACATCTGCGCAGTGTTGGAAATGGAGGACAGGAGGGTGGGAGTGAGACTGACAGGCAAAGTAATGTGTGAAATAAAGGACATGGGGAATGGAGGGCTGACAGAGCTGGATAGGACATGATTCAAGTGACTGCATGGGTGCCAGCTGCCTTGGCTGGTGCTCTGTCAGCTCAAATAAGCTAAACAGGACCAGCCAGTCCTTGGTGGAAGATGTCCAACAAGACATCATGATGCACCAGACTGACTGGATGACCCGAATGTGCTGAACCAATTGCTCAGTGCTGTCTAAGAAAGTCTTGGAGTGCACCACCTTCCAAATGACATGGAAAAGCGGTGTCCTGACCATTACACCTATCAACCACACCAAAGTGATCTTCAGAGCAGAAGAGACATTGACCATAATCATCTACCCAAATTTGGATCAAAAATATCTCGTCAGTCTCTAAATACTCGCAGTGGTCTCACAACCATAACAAATTCAAGCAGCATTTCACCCCTGCACTGACAGACATTCTAGGAATAGAAATGAATCTATTACATAGATATAAAAGTCAATTCTAATGGAAATCCACGTTCAAATCATTTTTTTTTTCACTAGTTACTGTGCAATCCTGTTGTCTGCTGTTACACAAGAACCACACTGCATGAGTGATGACACCAGATAAGCCATGGTTATTAAAGTGCTTTGAAACAGTTTGGGATGAAAGGTACCACAGACCATCGTAAAAAAGCATCGTCCCACTACGAAGACTTCATAGACAGCAGTGTCACGAGTATAATGCACAGAAAATCGAGTCAATAATAATGCAATGTTGACAAGATGACTTTAAACAGTCCCAGGTTTAACGTATCAGTCTAACTCTGCATATTTTCTGTGTCTCAGTCAAGGCTATAAAACAAACTTAAGTCATGGATAAACTCCTAGAATTCATGGATGTGAGTTGGGACACACAAGAAAGCCCATTTTCTGTCGTGGTGAGCTGAGTCCTCAGAGCTGCCCGTTAAAATCAAGTCACTCAAAACAGCCTCGAGGTTCATGGCTCATCTTCTGCTTCATCCTTGCAAAAGCGAGGTGTGCTGGGAGAGGGGTCTCTGCCCACCCATCCACACGTGCTCAGACTGATCAGCATTTTGGCGTAGCAGGCTATTTGTAACGTGGGGGATGCTTCGCAACTGTTTGAGATGAAACAAGCTTTCAAAGAGTAAGGACTAAATAGAAAGCAGGCAGGGGCACTGGATAAGAATAGTTATTTCCTGTATAGTGTTCCAGCTTCTAAGTCCATTATCAACATCCCTATCTATGCCTCTTACACATATACTTGTGGTTGCGTGGGCATTTTGCAATGAATTTTCAAATGCACTAGTACCTGCCCCTCACTCAGACTCTCTTCAAGACTACAGCAAACTATGCCAGGACACATCTCCACGGACTGCTACATGTATATCTACTAATATGTGCTGCTGGTGGCCTTTCCTTTGGTACCTGCATGTAAAGAATTTCGGTTGCTGCTTTCTATAGATCTCGCTTCAGAAACACATTTTGCAATCCATCCAGGCTTACCACATCAAAGTGCTTTTGGTCTAGGGGCAGAAAGCTCTCTCCATTCGGCAGACGGAAGCTGTTGCTTAGAAGAGCTGTCTTAAGACCTTCTGCACGGATACACTGTATTGCTTCTGCCATTATGGGGAGCTGTTTTATCATCTCATTTCTGATTAAGTAGGAGAGAAAAGAGTCCACCGGAACACAGACATTTGCCTAAGAAACCGGAGAAAACCCAAGAATGATAATTAGCCATAAATGGTTTTTAAACAGGGAGGGAAATAGGAGCGGTTGGGTAGGTAGATTGCCTGATCATCTTATCTTGCCATCCTACTTCCTTTGGCGGCAGAAGGCAGACAGTGAATCTCACAGCTTAATTGCTTAGGCCAAATAAACAGGCATTCTCAGGTTACTAATTCTACAGAAGCAGCAGAGCTAAGGAGCTGGTTTTGGGAAAGAGAAATGCGCTAGGACTGTTCCTGTCATGGAATCAAGGCAGGTTAAAGATAAATACTGGATTACCATTCAACAGGTGGGAAAGGAATTTTAGACTCAGCTGTTTCAAAAAGATTTCCTTAAAAAGAGGACTCTCGCACGATGTTCCTGGAGCTCGCAAACACAAGCTGTGGTGGAGGGGCTTCTGCTGGTCTTAAGAACCCTCCTCAGAGACCACAGCCTCCATCCATCAAGCATGTTCATGCATGAACTAGCAGCAAAAGCCTTTCCGCTGGTCTCTGACTCTCTGATTTCTCATCTCAGGTGATCCTAGAGATGTCTTGAAATCAGAAGGTTATGAAATACAGAGGAAGAGGCTGGTGGAAGTGAAGGCAAATTCTGCTCACCATCCTGCCTGGGTAGCAGAATGATAATGGCAGTGAGAAGCCTGCCCTGATCAGACAGCATGCTTCCTAGATGGTAAATCCAAACCCTTTCACCGAAGGATTTCTTTTAAAAGCTCCTCTTTCCTTACTGAACCACCACGTTCCCACACTGCAGGATCTCATTTCCCTGCAGTCAGGAAGCACGAAGAGAGGAAGGGGTAGTTGGCTTACAATCTCAAAGCACTGCTGTCCCAATTCCTGCAAAAACTCCACAGTCGTCAGCTCTCCTCTTGTGTACTTGAGAGAGGGACTATTTTCCCCTCCAGAGAGTACAGCTTGTTGGATGGTGCCGGCTGGAATACAATTCCGGGCCTCCCAGTCTATATAAAGAAAAGTAACAAAGCCAGGAGAGAGCACACATGGCGTCAGCAGATCTGGGAAACTAGCTTGAAATCCCTCTACAACCCTGAAATCTGATACGTAAGACCAGCACTCAAGAGAACTGACGTGATGGGCTGAGGTAATTCACCTCGACACAGAGAGAAGAAGTCTTAGCAGTTCCCCAGCCAGAGCACCTCGACTTTATTTTTGGTGTGGTACCCTTGGCGTGAAAACACAGTTCTTCAGGTGTCCGGCAGGACAGTACCAATGACAGGGGCTATCAGCCGGTGTCATTCCAGGGCCGTTTCATCACCAGATGTGGTCAGGCCCTGGCTTGGAGGTGTGGACACGGTTGCCAGCTGTTGTCAGTTCTAGTACCTCTGATGGCGCAATTGGGAATGTTGGGCAGCGGCACCATCACAGTCCCTGCGAGTTCTCGAGTGTCCTACTGGAAGCAGAGGCGGCTGGCACAGACATGTGACATTTACTTTGCCTACACGCACAGAACCAACAAGACCAAATGAGAAATGAGAATACAGACCCGCGGCTATCGTGTAAGGGGACGGGAGGAGCACTCCGCTCGCCTCAAAGATCACAGCTCTGTACGGGGCCCATCCCGATCGCCTCCGCTGGAGTAACGGCGGGGCCGCGCGTGGCGGGTGCTGCCGGATCCCGGCACAGCGCAGGTGAGGGGCGCGGGCAGCGCTGCTCAGGCGCATGCTGGGGCTGGAGGGAACGGCGCTGTAAGAACTCGCGGGGCCACGGGAACACGGCGCCGGCGGCTTTCGCCGAGCACCGCAGGGCTCCCGCAGCGCGGCGTTTGGCTCTGCGAGAGGGGAACGGGCGTGGCGGGCCCTGGGCCGCGAGGCCTGGCAGCCCCTGCTGGGGCCTGCAGCCCTGGGGCAGCCTGCCCTGACGGAGCGACGCCCCCCGCCCCCCCCTGCGTGCCCGCGGTCACCCCTGGGGGCACGGGGGCCCTGGGAGGGGGCGAGAAATGGGGGGG
>VXAA01006173.1:0-24383 GCA_013399115.1 Anseranas semipalmata | reverse complement strand
GAGCGGGTTGTTCCTGGCAAGCGTTTCCCGCTCTGTAGAGGGTTAATTTAATTTGGGCTACGCCGCAGGCTGGTTGGTGTTGTGCTTGCCGACGTTGCTGGCCCATGGGGGGGAGCCTTTCAGCACCGCAGGCGTTCGGTTCTCCCTTAGGTGGGAAGTTTAAAGGCAAGAATGCCAAGTCACGTCAGTGCCCACGTTGCCATCAGAGCAGCACGGGAGGAGCCGCTGCTGTGGGGCTCTCCTTGCCCACGCTCGGCAAAGCTGCCCTGGTTGCTCTGCGCTGATACCAGCGCCTGGTGGGGTTTAACCTGGCCCAGGACAGAAGTTGCCTAGCTTGATTCGCGGCACTGGGGTCCTGCCAGGGGCTCTCGCTGGGCATCTGGCAGCTCCCGAGTTTCCCCTGGAACAAAAAAGATGAGCCGTGCCTCATTCTGCTGCTTTCCAGGGGCGCAGTTTGACTTCTGAGAGCGTTGTTGCATTCGTGCAGGCTGTACTTAGAGAACAGTGACGTTTGTCATGTGCAGTTAGTAATCTGAAAGCTTTTGGTTTGTAAAAGATGAAACAAAAGCTGCCATGGAAGGAAGAAAATCTTCAGAGGCTACATCTGCCGAGGACAAAAATAAACATGACGATCAAAGTAAAGAGCGTGAGGCTGCTCCAGACTCGCCTTCAAAACAGCTCCCTGACCAGATTTCCTTCTTCAGCGGGAATCCGTCAGTTGAAATAGTTCATGGCATTATGCATCTGTACAAAACAAAGTAAGAACGCTTGACTAATAGTAGCTCTAGTGGGAACAGCGCCCCTGAATAATGAGGCCAGCCGGAAGGGCGAGTCGGGCACCCCGGGCTGAGCTGGCCGGGCAGGGACAAACAGGAAGGGTGACTTACGCCCGTGGTGCCAGCGGGCCTTGGGGTAATGCCAGAACTTGGGGCTGGCTCGGGTCTCCCAGCTGTGGGCAACGCTGCTCCAGGTAGAGAGCGCTCGTGCCAGGGGCTGGCTGTAAAACATGAGTAAGAAATGTGGGTTCCTAAAAAAGCAGCTTCTCAAGGGATCCCGCAGTTAAACTGTGATCTCCAGGGTCTTGACTGCAGGCCTGAGGGGCTCTCTGAAGCAGGTTTCATCCCATATTTCAGGGCTTACAACTCTACACCCTTCCCCTAGAATTGCATGAGAAATTTAATTTCACGTCTTCCTGAAAGCTATCAGGAGACACAAAACGAGCATTCGAAATAGTAACAAGCATTGCTCATTTGTTCTACGAGTAGTTCTGAGCATCTGTGGCTTGCCAACTTCAACTGTTTTTATAGAAGAACAGATGTCAAATTATTCCTGACAAAGCCATTGTTTATTGGAGCTGCCCGTTTTAATCCTTTGCTAAAAAGTAATAGTTTCATGTGGGTATTTAAGACTCCTACCACAACAACCCCTTGCATCTATTTCTTAACATTTACAATGAGCAAAAGAAGATTCAGATTGACAACAAAATGATTCTAGTAAGTGCAGCTGTTGGAAGTGTGATGTATCCAGCTGTGCCTTTGTCCTCTCTGAAATGACACGGAGCCGTGTAACTGTTGTCTTACCAGCAAGATGACCTCTCTAAAAGAAGACGTAAGGCGCAGCGCCATGCTGTGCATCCTCACGGTCCCCGCTACGATGACCAGTCACGACCTGATGAAGTTTGTGGCTTCCTTCTATGAAGTAATTGAGCACATGAAAATCATCCGAGACTCCACTCCCAACCAGTACATGGTGCTGATAAAGTTTAGCTCCCAGGTAAGAGCTGGAAGTCCCCTTGCTGTGGAAGGGGCTGCACAGCTGTGTAGCTGCTATGTAGGAGTGCCCTCTGGCTTCACTGGCCAGCTGTTAGCCCAGATTGCACTTTAGCCTCGGTGAAACAGTTCTGCCCTATTGCCCAGTGCTTTTCTGGGGCTGCTGACTGAGATTCGTCCCACACCTTGACCTACAGGCGAGTGTGTGTCGTGTTCTGTCTATCCTGTTTCTTGTCAGCAGGATATTTAAAAACTATTAAGCATATGTAGACAGACCCTGTTCTCGGCCATTTCAGAGCACGGTCACAGAGAGAGCGGCACGTTGTGCTGTGTTGAGCAGAAAGAACCCAGCCAGGGGGGCTTTGTTTGCATTTTAGAAAAAACTTGGCCTGCTTTGCTGAGGCACAGGGTGGTCTCCCAGCCACTGCCAGTGCAGCGTGAAAAGGACAGTCTTCCCCCAAAACCGAGAGCCATGGGGATGAACTGATAGCTGGATAACACACGGTGCTGCTCACTGGTCTGGAATATGTAGCTGTAAGCGTTCCCCCTGCCAGTTCCTGTGTGGACTCTCTCACCTGTACCTTCCTTTCTCCCAGCTACAAATAACTTATTTTGGGGTTGGGAGAGATGTTTTGGTCAGCCCTTGCCCCAGCCACGAATGCTACATGAGATATTTTCCGTGCCTGTTGTGCAGATGCAGTATTTGTATGCAGTCTGTGCTATTTGCAGTAGTTGCAAAGATGCGTTTTGCATATTGCTGTATCAAATTTCAAATACCTAGCACTGAACAGCCTTACAACAAAACCATGAACCTGTAGTCAATTCTTCCTGAAATTCCTGCTAAGAAATTCCCTGAAGCCCTGTTCCCCAGTGACCCCTAATGGCTGTCTCTGCAGGTAGCAAAAGCAAATCTCGTGGGCTTTTTTTTTATCCGGCTCAAGTGACCAGGAATACGGGACATTTGTCTCAGTGTGTGTGATTGTTTGCGAGGTAAGGGGCTTGGGGAGGTTACTCAGAGAAAATGGATGACACATTTGATAGGTTTGGGTTTGGTTCTGCCTCTTTGCAAGTGACTCTTGCAGATGGTTCGGAGCATGCCTGAATTGTTACCAGTGAAACGCATCCTTTCCCCCAGTTATCTCGCTCCTTTCCCTGATGCAAGTATCAGTGTCCTGCAACATGGCCCTCTTAAGTTTTTGCAAAGAGACCAAATTTGCTTTGCAAATGCACTGAAATTGCTGACAAGGAGCAAAACAGATGCTGAAGGGAAATCCGTTTTTCCTGCTGAATGCTCAAATGTCAGAGTGGCCATCGCTGCTGTCAGCTTCGCTTCTCGTCCTCAGGTGGTAACACTGAACCCAGTGCCAAGGTGCAATGCCTGCTGGCAGGAGCTGATTCTCTGAAGTTTCTTCTCTGGTATTATGGGACTTGGTGGAGGGGAGGGGAGAGGAGAGGATACAGCAGATTTCTCCTCCTCTTCCTTGGTTGTGTCATCTGCAAGCTTTCTCTTTTTGACTGGCTTCCCTTGTTTTGTGCACAGGCTGATGCAGATAGCTTTTACATGGCATGCAATGGCCGGCAGTTCAACTCTATAGAGGAAGATGTTTGCCAGCTGGTGTACGTGGAAAGGGCTGAAGTCTTCAAATCAGAAGATGTAAGTTTTTGGTTTCTTTTCTTTTCTTTTCTCCTGCACCTCAGAGACTTTTAACGGGATTATTTATACTGGGCAGAACGCTGCAAGAAGTGCTTAATTGCATCAATCCAAAATCCATTTCACATCCCAGTGCTGTTTCGACTTGGGAGAGTTTATTTGGTGACTTCATAGGCTTCATGCCTCACCACTGCAGTATCTCTGACCTAAACCTGCCAGGTGCAGTGATCTAGTGAATCCAAAAAGACAGTGGGACTGGGGGCAGCCGCAGCAGCTGCACTGACCCTGTGCTGCACTGAGGCTGTGATCTATGGAATGCTGTGGATTGCTTTCTTTTTTTGGTAAATTTCTGACTACTGTACAGACTTACAGGATTACTTTGTAGTGTTTTTGTACCCTAGTGCCAGCAATAGTGAGAGAGAAGTTTGACTTTTTCTGTGTGGGTGCTTCATTTATGGTGATTGGAGGGTGCTGAGCAATTTGTCTCTGCCTGTTCTTTTGAAGGGGGCCAGCCTGCCTGTAATGGATCTGACAGAGCTGCCAAAGTGCACGGTGTGCCTGGAGAGGATGGATGAGTCCGTGAATGGGATTCTTACCACACTGTGTAACCACAGCTTTCATAGCCAGTGTCTGCAGCGGTGGGAGGACACCACGTAAGAGGCTTTTCTTTATTTCCACATCTAAAACCCTGTTCTGAGTGTGGTGGCTACGTGCTGACTAGACTGGTTCTGCTCATCAAAGTGTGGGG
Organism: Anseranas semipalmata; assembly: GCA_013399115.1. Lineage (NCBI taxonomy): Eukaryota > Metazoa > Chordata > Aves > Anseriformes > Anseranatidae > Anseranas > Anseranas semipalmata. The sequence continues at coordinate 20,215 of VXAA01006173.1, read as the reverse complement.
GCAGGAATTACTGCAACNTTTTTTTTTTTTTTTTTCCCATTAAGGGACTCCCAGGGAGAAATCTCCCAGCCAAAAGTAATTGAACAATGTTTCCCGTGGGCCTCACTGCTAAGGCAACAAGGCAGCTGTAGAGCAACGCAAATTGCTTTAAAATATTGTAGGATAAAAATACTGAGACAAACAGCATTGCATGCACACACAGCCCTGTTTCACGCAGTCTTGTGTGTCTGTTTGGTTGTTAGTTTCCTTGGCATAGCTGAGGCTGCGCTGTAGGTAGACGTGCGCAGCTGGCTGGAGCCTGGAAGTCCTTTTGGGAACCCTGCAGGGCAGCAGCCTTGCCTGTCTCACTTGGATGCTCTGAGAGGGTGAAAAAGAGCTGGGCTAGAGCAGGCTGTGCATGGGGACAGGGCTGGAAAGTGAGACAAATGGAGGCAGGGAAGGAAGAACGATGACAAGATCACTCTGCGAACCAGGAAGGGGAGGCAGCTGCTCTGGACAGGCAGTATTGTTAAGGGTGCCTGTGGGCTGAGCAACGGGAGGCTGTGTTCCTGGCTGGTGTAACTGGCCTGTGTCTCTGGCTCAGGGACACACTCCGTGGCACTGGGCAGTGCTGGGGTTGGACCTGTGTCTGTCCTTAAGGCAGCTCCTCTTTTTGCTGCTGCTAACCCTTTCCTGTTCTTGCTCCTGCCGTCCGTCACATCGCCGTGGATGGGATTTCAGCGTGTCTGATCTCCTGACTGCAGAGCCCCTGATTGGCACCCAGGTGCTGCTATCAGTTGTGCATATCTTGCGTTCTTCTGGACACTGTTTTCTGCTTTACTGCACATCAGGCAGTCAAAGATTCTGCAGCAGAAGGCTGCTGATCCTCACTGTATTTTCTTCTCTGTTACTGGTACCACTGACTGTCTGATTCTGTGACAGAGTATGGGGAAAGTTTTAGCCCTAGTATATCATTTGTGAGCCAAAGTAACAGAACTTCAGTGGGATTAATTAGATTTGTAGCTATTCAAGCTTATTGGCTGCTTTGCCCCATAAATCAAAACTAGTTTAAATTTGAAGCAGTGGAGCTTAGCCAGTGTAGGATCAAGATCCAAAATAGCACTTAAATATCTAATATACAATTTTAGCAGAACTTATGCTCCCAGTTTAGGGGAATAGTAGAGGAAAATCCCTGTCCACTTTGCTTAGGCGCCAGGGAGGCTGTAAGTGCCTGAATTTATACAGAAAGCTTACTGCAATCCAATGGTCTCCTCCCTTGAATATTTCTGTAGCTTATCCAGCAGCTAATGAAAAATACATAAACAGTCCTGGCAACAGGATCCAGAGCTTAAGTTACCCTGCTCCCTAGCTGAGCTTCTAGTGCTTAAGGCCTGGACAAAGGTTCTGGTCTTGGGTGTTCTGTCTTTCTGGCAGCACAATGGTATTGTTCCGAAAGAAATGATAGCAGGGTGCCGGCTATGGATTCTTCCAGGGTACAGTTATGGGACATTCTTCCAGAAGGGCTGAGCCTGAATCCCTTGGGTTGGGGTGAAATTGAAACAGGAGCCCTTATCTCCTTAGGAGTGTTTCAAGTACTAAGCTATGTTGCAAAGTGTAGGTACCTCTCTCTGTTACTCAGCTGTCCTCAGCAGTCTGTAGTTACAGCATCCTTCCACAACGGTGTGTAGCTGTTGCATAAAACTCTGCAGATAATGGAGAACATCCAAGAAATAAAGTGACAACGAGAAGAGAAATCTCTTTCGTGTATGATTGGACCACCTTCACCTAATGAGAAGGCTATGGAAGAACCCTTCTAGGACTTGAGCATTGCTTTGTGTGTATCACTTGCATCACTAGAACACTAACTCTGCTCTTGCCTTCTCCACTGTCCTCCCAGAAGACCAAGGTGATTGTTATGATCAGGGCTCTTGACTGAAAATGTTGTCAATTGGCAGCAGCCTGGAGGAGCAATGCTTAGAGGTGTGTAACATCTCTAACAAAGTGCTTCTTGCAGTGTTTATGGCTGAGGCAGAGTAGTGTTTCTTGAACTTAGTTATGGCTTTTACTGGCAGAGGCTGAGGTCACTGGCAGCCCCACTGGCACTCTTGATTGCAGATGTTCTCTACACCTGGACTGCAGCAAAACCAGATCAAACTACGAAATGAGACTATGGTCATGAGACTATGAAACGATTTTTGAAAAAACTGTTATTTGTTCTTCTGTTATTTACGAGCTTAAAAGCAGTAGCCTTGTGTGGAATGGAGGCAAGTTTGAGAGGGGTAAATGGGAGCTAAGATGCGTGCACATAGGGAGTGTCCCACAGCATAAGGCATTCACTTTGAGCTCTTTGGCTCCGTTTTTAATTACCTTAATATTAAGATGGAGCACCGTGTGTCTAATCATGATGCTTATTGCCCTCCAGGTGTCCTGTCTGCAGATACTGCCAAACGCCTGAGCCTGTGGAAGAAAACAAGTGTTTTGAGTGTGGAGTTCAAGAAGTAAGTAGGTGGGTGGATGGTGAGCAAGATCTAGACTAGATCTGACTGCACAGCTGCTCTAGTTGCTTTTGAGGTTAATTCTGTGGCAGCTTTTGGGTTCATTTTACCAATCAGTGGTGTACCTGCTTTCCTTTTGAGTTGGAATCAGTACTGGGAAGGGATGGTACCTCCCAGGTTTCCTGCTCTGACAAATGTTTCCAATTCTTAGAGAGCACTAATGCATAAGCTGATCAGTGTGTGATAAGATGTGTATGATAGCAGGGGGCTAAACTAACGCTCGACTTGGTGCTCCCCTCTAGTCTGTGCTTTTCAGAACTTGTTTTTGTGGTCCTGTCAAGGTGCCACGTTCATTAATCAAGGCCATTCTTCCATCCATGCTTGCGGTAGTCTATCAAGGTGCCTGGCATCTGCAGGCTTATAATTGGCTTGAATGAGCAGATACCTCATTCTCTTTAGTCTTCCATCTGAGCAAGGCTTCAAAGAAAGGGGGAAAAATCAAATGCTGTTCGCTTTCTGAGGAAGTGACTGGATGTACACAGCATCAGCAGGCCATTGGTGTCAGATCCTGCTTTCTCAAAGCACCAGCACCACTGTTTGACAGTATTGTATGGACAGAGCTTTCTCGTTCTATTGACAGAACCTTTGGATCTGTTTAATATGTGGACACATAGGCTGTGGCCGGTACGTGAGTCGACATGCTTACAAACACTTTGAGGAGACCCAGCACACCTATGCGATGCAGTTGACCAACCACAGAGTCTGGGACTATGCTGGAGGTAAGCGCTCTGTCTTCCCTTCTTGTAGGATGACCTTGATGGCAAAACAACTTTTGGGACCCCTTAGTAAGAGTACAATAGAGTTTGCTTGGAGATCAAGGGGTTTGCATCTGTACTAATACTTTATCTTTTGGGAACATCCGTCTCCTCTCTAATAGCAGTTTTTGTGGGTCTGTAGCAGATGGGAGAGGGAGAACAGGATTCCATAATGAACTGGAGTGGTCCTGTAGCCTCTGTGGAATGTGTTTGTTACTCCCTTTCCATCAATTTGCCCTGAGGTATGAGAATGGGCTGTTGTAATAAATACCCTGTAAGGTGTCTATGCAAAGTCTGCTAAATAACAAATACATCTGTTGTTGGCTTTCTGCCTTGCTAATATGCTGTTGCAGCAGTCTGCATGGTTAATTGTGCTGCATAAAGTATTTCCAATGGTGTCAACCTGGGTGTTCTTAAGCGAAAACTCCCTTTGGTTGAATTTTCTCTCTTCAGATAACTACGTCCATCGACTGGTTGCAAGTAAAACTGATGGCAAGATAGTTCAGTATGAGTGCGAGGGAGATATGTGTCAGGAAGAGAAAATTGATGCCTTACAATTAGAGGTAAATATTTTGGTTCGTTGGACTCCACTTTGTGCTGCTGCATGGAAATGTTTCAAATCAGATACGAATACAAAAAAATGACATCAGCTTATGCAGCAGACCTGCTCCCTGCATGTAGGCAATCATCTTCAGGCAGAAGCAGGATATTTTTACTGCTTTTCTTTTTTTTTAAACTCCTCTTGGCTCTGCAGAGCCAATGCAGCTAAGAGTAATCTGGCTGCAGTTTCGTCCTGTGTTCACCAGTAGACTGAAGATTAGCTGGTTATGCTGCTACAAACGCTGAGGTCATTGGAAAGAGAAATGGGTCCCAATGCCCAGAGTCACTCACCAGACCCTTCCTAGTGGACCTGTGACTTGGCGTAAGAGCCCAGGATGGGTATGGAACTGTCAATTTGAGTAGTTTTACTTGTACACTGAGCAAGTAAGTAGGAATCCATAGCTGTGTGCTTACTTTGGCTATCAAAGAAAGCTGACAGGCTTCTCTGATACCAGCCCTGTTCTGCTCCCTTCCCTTCAACAGACAATGATTTTTTTGTGCCCATTGGCCAGCTTCTCCCACACTAACTAGAAGGGTAAAACAAAAACAAAGGTTCATGCAAGTTTTTGCTTGCCAGTGATCTATTTTAAAGAAAGAGAAACTCAAATTACTGCTCCAGTGAGCAGATATACTGCAGCATGATTTCAGTCGCGTTAGACACAAGGATATCTGTAAGAGAAGAAGCCATAGAGAGTAGACTTTGTAAGCTTATTGCTCAAATAAATATTTGTTTGCTTTTCCATGAATTTTCTGTGTAACGTTTAGATGCAAAAACAGCTATTTTTAACCCTCATTGCCAGGAGGTCAGTGCTTAAAGTATGTAAAAGACCTCTCTGTCTGGCTTATGAGATCTAAATGTTTGCAGAGAGAATGAATTTGGCAGTGTATTTTGGCTCTCTGGTATTACTGAGAGTATTCAAGGCTTTTTGCACATGTTTAATTCCACAGTGAATGCCTAATGCTCTGCTTCTTAGCCTGATGGTAAGAAATGATCACGTTTTCCAACCTTCTCATAACTCATTTGCAGAACCAGGAGGGAAAAGATGGGATGTAAGGCACATATCCTTGTTCAAATGCCAAAATAGCATTGGAATGGGCTGTACGTGTTGGAGAACAATACTTGTGAATAGCTATACACAGCTGGGGATGCTTTGCCAGAGATGCTCTTACAGTGAAGCTAGATATGTGCATTTACCCTTCCCCCTTGCATTTCGGGCTATGAATGGGGAACTTGGTCTTTGGGATCTCAGACTCTCATGACAGAGATGATTGACGCTTCATTTTCCTGTGGAGTGTAAGACTTTGAGCCCTATTGTTACTACAGTGAAAAATTCTGTCTCTTTGAAAAGTGCTTGGCATGACAGTGGGTACAGCTTGGTGGAACTTTTACTGGATCCTTGCTGTTGTGCTCTAAAGGCTTTACTCAATTCCAGAAAATCAAGTGATTTGATTCTGAAATCAAATTGGTGAAACATATATCTGCTGGATCTGCAGTTTGCACGTTTGTTCCGACTGCCCTCTATGCTCAATTTCATTTGATTAAATTGATTTTTATATTGGAGCCCTTTGGGCTTCTTAATCAGCATAGCCACCCTTATGGAAAAGCTGACTGGTCTGTATGTGTCTTCTATGTTTATAGTACTCATATTTGCTAACAAGCCAGCTGGAATCACAGAGAATCTATTGGGAAAACAAGATTGTCCGAATAGAAAAGGATACGGCTGAAGAGGTGAGCTCTGCTCTGGGCATGTGTGGAACTCTGCTGAAACAAGGCGCTGGACACTGTTAAGTCAAATGGGAAATGGAGCTGTTCAGTCTCTCATACAGCCTGAATGTTGTGTGACATGACCTCGCATAGCCTGTTTCACTACCAGCTGAGAAAATTGGCTCCAAGATGTATCCCTTATCTTGATGCTCAGATCTAGCAATTTGCTGCTCAGTGATGCAGAAGTAGGTAGATTGCCACCTAGATTTAAGGCTGATTTAAATGTGCTGCTCAGGAAACTGCAGCAGTGGTGAAAACAAGTCTGTGCTGCTGCAGGATCCCTGCTTGCTGATGCCATCAGTCTCCCACTGACGTCTTTCTCTAGGGAAGGTTAGTGTAGCATAGACAGTATGACTTTAATTTGCTCGGCTGTCTTTCTGCTCCAAATGCATATTGATTTGCCCTTTCTTTGTGATCCCCTACCTTTCCTCATCACCCACTGGGAAAGGTTCGCAGTCTCCTCCCATAAAGCATTCTGTAGGCAGGACTGCTTCAAAATGTCACGAGCAAAAATCCAGAGAGAATATTTTAATGCTTTTCACTCTACGTAGATCCTTTCAACTAGGTTTAAAGTGAGTCAGGATTTAGGGTTGAGTCCTTATTTGAACTCTCAGCATGACTTCTAATTAACCATTTAGTATCTGCAGTTATGTACCATCCTAAATGTAGAAATCATGACCATTGAAATAATGGTCGTCAACCTCGGTCTAGAGAACAGTCCTAGAAATCTTACGGACATCCCCAGAAAAGGAAAAGCTATAGCAAAAATTGTGTTGCACGTGACTAGGAAACATGATCCACAAAGCAATTGTAAAGTGGAACAACTATGATATACACCTTAAATGTAGTTTTGTGTTTAAAGATGCTTACAATTTTATTCATGGCTCTCACGCCATGTAAGTCTTGTCTGGATCAGTGCCACTATGCAGTATATTCCATTATCAGTGTTCACGCTACTTCCCCAAATTAACCATCAGCTGCATAAACATTCAGTGATTAAGGCCGGAAGGCTTAAAACCTGCTCTGCATTGACTCTGGCATCAGTGAAGACAGCATGTGTGCTGACACTGACATTTATCCAGATTGCTCCTCCAGGAAAGCATTTTTCCTTTAAATTCCTGTCTCCAGTATATGCAAGCATGCTTTTGACATTAATAGAGGGGAAACAAGTATTTCTGTCTATAAATTCTCCTTTAAGTCTTATCTTAGTTTAGATGTGTTCTATGTAGTGCCTAGAGAATGGGAGCATGGTTTTCTTTAGCAGTAGTGGTCTCTAGTTTTGAAGTAGAGGAAAAGAGGAAACCAATGTGTGTGTGTTTCTATTTGCCTTTGACATGAGTAGGATATTCATGTCAGTAGGTCACTGTCTTATGACAGCACACTGCTGAGTCAGTGCTGAGTGAAGTAGCATGCTCATTTTCAGACTTTGACCATACTTATTTGAGGTTGAGTTTAAAATGAGCCAAAGCTCAGCATTGTAAAGCTCTCAGATGGAAATTTGTTTCCTGACAGATACAAAAAACATCTGAGAGAATGGCTATATAAACGCTTAACCGCAGTCACTAAGAAGTTAAGGATCTGATATAGCTTTTGTCTTTTGTCTTTTCTTTTTTCCTTTGTTGTTGTTGTTGAATGGGGTCCCTGGCACTGATTTGCAGCCAGAGTTGCTGTTCTGTATGAGCAACTTCCACGGCAACGTGGTCCTTGCTGGGTACTGCAAAGTGTAATGCAGAGGGTCTTAACTAAAATTAAGCCTTTTCTTGTCTCAAAGCTTTTGCTTACCTGGTTATAGTAATTGGTCAAAGTCTCGAAACCACATCAGAAAAATGAATGTCATAATGAAAGTGCACGGGACTTTGATCTGTTTGAAATGCCTGTGTGTTTGTTTTTACAGATTAACAACATGAAGACCAAATTTAAAGAGACCATTGAGAAGTGTGACAGTCTGGAACAGCGGCTGAATGACTTGCTCAAAGAAAAGCAGTCTGTTGAGAGGAAGTGGGTACCGCTGCCAGGTTTAGTTCCATGCAGCCATTAAAGCTCCGCGCACTGACATCCAAAAAGAAAAAAATCTTCCTATTCTTGGGCAACTTTGAGCTATTTAAACTGGCATACTGAGAACCCCGCTTATTTTATAAAAAGCTCTCATTTCTGTAGGTGTTCACAAATTGAAAGTGCCTGATGAGTGGAACACAGCTTTTGGGCCCGTGGCTCTTTTTACATGGTCTGCATATTTAGCTTTCAGTAATCCTTCCTCTGCCTGCTCAGAAGTAGACGCCAGTCTGTTCTGCAATTGGCGGATACATCCAAAGAGAAGAAAAGCAGCCCAACAGAGGCATCTCACCCAGCACAGAGAAAAATGCGGATCTTAGGAAGTGCTTAGATAAAAGATGTCAGGCACAGCAAGTGTGCAGATCAGCATGTTCCAGCTCCCTAGGTGGGACTGCATGGTCTGTTCTTCCCAGCCCACCAGGCCCCTGGCATTGCTGCCTCTCTGCTCCTGGTGGGAGCAGGGAACTCGAGCTAGTGAGCACCTCACCTTGGTGAGTGGAAAGGAGCGTCTGTGTGACGCCAGCAAACTTTCAGGGGAAAAGCACTGAGTTGTTAGGAACATGGAAGCACTGTCCATGAAACATGAATGTGCTGATATCCTTGTGGGAGCATCTTGCTTCTGAGTGAAGGGCTATCTTCAGGGTCTTGTACTCAGAGTGTGGCAGGAGCCAGCATCTCACAGTCCCTGACTGTCCTTAGCTGTCTGAGGACCACATGTAATTCCTGTGCCCTTTTTGGCACCTGTTCTATAAGTTGCAAGTTCATATTCAAGGTTATGGTCCCATGCTGCCACTCCCCACCCTGTCTGTTGCCTGCACTGTTGGTCTTTGGTGCAAGGTGGAATTGCCCAACTTGCAAGGGAATGGATTCTCTTGGGTTATGCAGTTTGAGGGAGAAAGGTGTAGTTCTGCTCCCACAGCATCCTGTTCTATGTGCAGGTGGCACCATGCAGACAAGCAGGTGTTAGCAAGCCTTAAGCTGGGTAGAAGATCCTGGGGGTTTTCAAAGTCCTCTTGTGTTGCCTCTCCTTGCTCATCTCTTGCCAGAAGGCCCAAACTAAGTTCTGGGTGGTCTTGGTGGGCCTGGGGACAGCTGGGGAGACCATTTCCCTGAGGATTGGAAATAAAAAGGATGCAGTAATGTTTGATCTAGTGTAATACGATGCTTTCCTGACTTGTGCTTCTATTTGTAAGGTGTTCTCAGCTGAATAACAAAGTGGCTAAACTTTCCAACGAGCTGAAGGAGGAACAAGAACTGAATAAGTGTTTGCGAGCGAATCAAGCCTTGCTTCAGAACAAGCTAAAGGAAGAGGAGAGAGTGTTAAAGGAAACCTGTGAGCAGAAGGACCTGCAGATCTCGGAGATCCAGGAGCAGTTGCGAGATGTCATGTTCTACTTAGAGACGCAACAGAAAATCAATCACCTCCCAGCTGAGACCCGACAGGAGATTCAGGAAGGACAGATCAACATTGCAGTGGCATCTTCTGCCAGCTCCTCCACGGGGGGCACGGGCAAACCTTCTTCCAGGAGAGGCCGTGGCAAGAGGGGCAAATGAAGATCAGAACACGCTGCTCCCAAACTGAATCTGGCCATGCTCGTGGTAGGCCAGACCCACCTCTTGGGACTCCGGCTGGGAACGCCCAGTTCAGTAAAGCTCAGCTACAAATTGTCTTCAGAGCTTCTCATAAAACTGGCTGCCAGTCAATGGAGGTGTCTGTGGTATTTAAAAGCATTTCACTGCACTATTTAGCTATTTTTAGGCAGATCTTAACGACCATTTTGCCTTCCTACCTTTTCAAAGCCCCCTCCTATCGTGCATTTGACTTTCTTCTTGGAGAGTATACTGTCTGGGGTGGGTGGGTGTGTACACGTTAAACCTTGCGTTCCGTAAGGGGATGCTGCGGAGTAGGCTAAGCCCAGTGTTTAAGGCTTCTCAAGTTTTCCCCACTCCCAGATTAAAAATATTCTCAATTAATAAACGATTTTTATTTAAGAAACAGTGTAAATTAGATTATATACGTCTCCTTTTAGTATGTGCAGTCCAGACACTGCAAAACAGTTTGTGCAGGAGTAGAACTGTAGTTTGGAAATAAAAAGGAGTGAGTTGTGGAAAATAAACCATCTCAGTGGTGTAAGAAACTAAATGAGTCCTTAAGGCTTGTAATCCAGGATATTAAACACTTTAAGGACTTTGCTACTATCTGTTTCTTCATTTTAGAGATGGCCTTTGAAAGGCCAGTAGTTGCTGCCTTTGGGGCAGAAGGTATGAAAGGCTTTTTATTCTGGAAACTGTTTAACATGGGTATTTTACAGGCATTTCTACAAATTAAATGGAGCCGTCTTTGCAAAGACTGGTCCATGTTATGTATTAACAGCTGCCAGAGTGTTCTGATCCTCCTGGAGTGAGGTGTGTATGCTTTCCCTTTATTAGCTGCACTAGGAATATGTTGGCATAAGCTCCGGTGCTATCCTCAGAACAAGGTGAGGAGAATGACCAACGCAGCGTTTTTAAGAACTTCCTACATGCCTGCGCTCAGCCTTTGTGCTGCTGCCGGCCCCAGCCCCGCAGGGCTGCTGTGCTGGGGTTTGCCCGCAGAGCTGAGCGCGCTGCCCTGCGACCAGACCCTCGCCACTAGATGCAGCTGTTGTATCCAGTTACCGTGAGCGCTTAGCACTGCCTCTTCTGCTCTGGAACATGGCTCTGTCCGAAATCCTGGCTGGCAAAACTTTTGAGTTATTTGCCCAAAACATATGCAACCCCCTAAGGGAAATCTGTGGACAAATCTGTTTTGTTTTTTTTTTCTTCCACTTAAAATATATACCAGACTCGATGCTCTGGGATGGGCACAGTTTTACCATGACTGGAGACGCGACTGTCCTGTTTGCTGTGTTGTGCTCAGCAGTCTGAGTGTTTAAACGCTAATCCTTTTTTAAAAACAGCTGGGGGAGTCATGGAGTTGTCTTTTCAGACCATAGTATGATCCTTTTCCCTTGCTAGAACTGCAGGAACAGCCTTGATCTTAGTCCGTAACACTGAAAATGGAGATCTGACTTACTAGCTCCAAACTGGAACAAAGAAGTAAGACAGCTAGTCCTTTATTGATAGAAGTTGTTCTTTTTGGCCAAGCAAAAGGAACGAGTTACAATAAATAGAATGACCCTCGGAAGGTGAGTCTTTATAATCTGCTTCCTGACTTTATTGACTGGAAGTGTTAAACTTCCTCACTTTGAAATATACAGCACTTGTTAGTGCACTCATTGCATCCATTGCTTTGGTTTGAAGTCCTGCCCCAGTAATCTGGAACTTCTACCTTTTCTAACTTTGTAGCATGAATGTACACTAACTCTTTTCTAGTGTATGGATTGTACAACGAGGCCTCTGCCTTCTGTAAATTATTCTAAGGACCTAGAGATGTACAACACAGCTTGCTCTCCTATAGAAACTATTTTATTCAAGATATATTTTTACACCATCTTAAGATCCTCCAATCTTTTGCTGAAAGCTTGCTTTGTGTAGAGCACTAAGATGCTGTACTGTATCTTGGAATTCATTTTCAAAAAATGTGATTGAAAATTAAAACAGCGTGCAGTATGTTTGTTTGTGTATTAACTGGAAGTGGAGGGAGGAAATAGCAGGGAAAATGGCAAAATGTGTGGCCTGTTCTTTTTGAAGTCTACTTCTTAACTGGAAGGCAAAGCTGTCCAAATGAGCTTTCTGTCACGTTTGGGTTGGGGGAGGCTTGGTTCAGCTGAGCTGATGGGAGCGGATAACGCAGGGTAGGGTAATTATCTCCAGCTCAGGAGAAGCGGGCAGCTCATGCAGGAAAGGCAAGGCTTGTTGAATACTTCTGTGTTACATCAATTTATCCCCAGTCCTCAAGGAGTCCCCTTCACCTCGTAAAACGGTGCCAGGTGGCAAGGCAACCTGAGGCGTCCGTCTGGCTGCTTATTCAGGGCTGCAGATAACTGGGCTTCCCCCAGGTTCCTGCTGCGTGAGCCTTACGGCCCCCTCCCTCGCGAGCCTTCCCCGTGGCGGGGCCGCGCTCTGGCTGCAGGGTACAAGCAGCGCTGGTGTGGTTTGGGGCCGCAGGTGGCCCGTGGTGAAAGGAAGAGGCCGCTCCATGACTTCCTTGCCCATCCTCTGGACACCCGAAAAAGCAGTGGGTCTCGGACCTCTCCAGGCTGCGGTCTGCTCAAACATCTGGTCAGATTTGCGGCTGATGACTCAGTATCACCACAGTGAAAGGTTGCAGCAGCACAAAACTGCCCCCAAGCACTGGACAGCTGAGATTGGCCAAGCTCCTGCTGTGATTAAGAGCCTTAAAATAGATTTTATATATATATTTCTAAAACCATGAAGGAAAACTCCCCCTTACTGAACAGCAAAGGGGTTATACTGTCCCCACTGCTGCTGTGTCGGGTGTCTGGAGCGGTACTTAAGAGACACCTAGGACCAAGCCTGCCTCAGCACTCCCCGCATGGGCTGCATGGCGGTGACGGAGGGGATGGTTTCTTGCTTCTGCGTGCGGTGATGCAAGCGCCCAGCTCGCCGCAGGCAGGCCGGTAATGGCGAAAACGTCCAAGGCAGCTCAAGAGCTTCCAGCATCACCCTTGCACCCCTGTGGTGAGAGCACCCATCTGCTCAAGAGGTCATCAGGGACCATAGGAAACGCTGTGGGATTTAAAATGGCCAGGGAGAAACGCAGATGGAGAGGAGTGAAAGCCAGAAGTTGCATGAAGCTTGGCAGGGTCCTCCCTGCTTTGAGGATGCTGAAATGATTCACTCCAGCAGCTGTTCCTGAGCGAGCGGAGGGGAGAGGCACTTAAACAGGGTGACAAGTTGACATGGCTCCTCGTCGTCCCTTCGGGCTGTGGGGCCAAACAAGCTACGGACAGAATTTGTGCTTCCCATGTGGCAGGAGGTGGCGTGGTGGGCTTGGGCCATCCAGACTGATGCAGAGTGAGGAGGGAGCTGCGATATCCTGGGAAAGGCTTCAGTGCCCTCCCTGCCGACGGGTTCCCACAAGCCCTTTTGGGGCCAGGCCAGCAGCAGCCTGCAGAGCCCATCCCTGTGCAGCCCAGCCGCATGCGGGTACCGCAGTCTGGGGCAAGATCTGGCTGACATCGCTCCGTTTTGCACGGTTCCAGGGACTCATTAATTTTTCAGTGGGCTAATTTGCCCCTTGGGAAGAACGTATCCCTGAACGCCAATTAATCCCCTCAATGACACTGGCTCTGCTCGTTTAGGAGCTGAGGTCCCGGGTGAGGTGACACCTCCCTGGTTTGTGCCCTAGAAAAGCCCCGTGCGGGGCCAGTAGCAGAGCGGACACGCAGTAACCCCGTGGGCATCCGTCTGTCCGTCCCAGCGCCCCCCGGGGCAGGGTGCCGTCCCGCCAGCGACGCCCCGGGGCCGGGGTAGCGGCGCCCGCTCTGCGCTCCGTTTATCTTTCCATCGCAGCCGAATTCCCTAAGGCCCCGTGGAAAATTCCTGCCTTGATCCGCACCGCCCGACGTGTCTGTTCTCGTCTGAGCGCTGAGAAAGTCGCGCTGAGCTCTCCTACGCTTTTTCCCCCTCTTTTTAAGGAAGTGGGCATTTTGGTCTAATAACAGTGTTTCAAAGGCGAACCCATCCAGCCCGTGCCGCTCTCCAAAGCGGGCCCCGCGCCTGCCAGCAGTGCTTGGAGGCGGTTTTGCAGCAGGGGAGCGACGCTTGTGTCTGCTCCAGGTTAAGTTCTGCACGCATCTCCCCTGGCACAAACCAGCTCTGCTTCGCTGCAGCCCCCGACGCCGGCTGCGTCAGAAGGGTTGTGAGAACCAGGAAAACCCAACGTACAAAACTCTGGGACACGCGTGAGCCTGGGCCCTTCTGGGAAGCAGCTCCCTGTGCAGATCCCAACCACCCAGCAGCAAGAGCATCCGCTGCTCGCAGCGCTTCTTGCTCAATGACACCGCCGGCCTCCAGCAGTGCCCGGGGAGGGGATGGACCCGGGCCCTGCCCGCAGCGACAGGTTCGCTCGAAGCAGGAAGCACTTCTTGATATTTGCTCTCTTTTAAAGCCCAAGTTAAACCCTGCCCCTAACCCTTCCTGCTCCCGCGCCACCCCTGAGCAAACGTATTTACAGCAGCAAGCAGCATTTATAGCTTTGCCCCCACTTGACCTGGAAGTAATTGGTTAATTGCGTTAGACAACAAACCTCAAGACACTCACGTGCTTTCCTTCCACCTTCTCGCAGAGAGCTGGAGGGTCGCGCTCCCTCCATCCCACGCTGCTCAGGGACATCAAACACCTAGGAGAAAACAATGTTTACTTCCCCACCAGGAAGTCGGTCCCAGTTGAACCTATTTTGGGGCCAGCAGCTCCCATAAAGCCCCTGGAGGCTTTGCTGCAGGAGTGCTTTCCTTGGAGGTAGGTTACAACCGAGCTGCTTTTCCTTCCTGTTTTCAGTGTCCCTGTGCACTGCCAATGGCCTTGGAGGACAATGTCAGTGCGGGACGCACCTTGGTTTCCTGGGTGTGACGCTGGTGATGTTCCTGGCAACTGTCTGCATCCCTCTGCCTCCCAGTCTCCCTCTTCCCTCTCACCTCTGTTCACATGTGGCTTTATGTGATATTTATTGCTTTCTACTGATGTGTCACTCTGTTAGGTGAGAGAAATGCCCTGTAAAGCAGAGGGGTTTAAGCACATGAAACAAACCCACCTCGGTGGTCTCCTTCTCCCTGGGGATGGGGGCAGACCCCCACGCAGGTGTAGGTGAGGCTCCAAGGCAACTCATGGTCTTCACGCCTGAGCTCTGTGAACCTAAAACCACGGTAAATCTGTTGGGTGTATAAAACGTGATCAGATCTCAGGGCGCGATTCCTCTGCTCTCCCAGTGATCTCAGTCCAAGCAGAATTAACGTGGGCTGGAGCAATCCTAGCGCCGTTGGCGTGAATCCACGGCCTGCCTGGAGCCCCAGCTGGAAAACCTCCTGCGAGGGCCGGAGGAGCCGAGCGGGAGCCGCGGCCGAGCGAGACGGGGACACTGGTGGCGGGGGAGATGGCCGCTCCCGTCCTGCCAAGGGCTTCCCTCCGCAAGCGCAGGGAGCGCGTGAGGAGCAGAGGGGGCTTTTCCAGACAATTCTCCTCGCCAGCTTTCAAATATGCTCCCACTTCACCGGAGAGACGCAGAAATCCCAGCCGGATCTGCCCATGCACGGGGACCGGGGAGCAGCCCCGGGAGCCAGGAGCTCCCGGCCCCCACCCCTCAGCGCCATGAAGCCCCGCGGCTTCCTCGTGGGGAGCGACGCACCCGAGGAGCCGGGGGGCCAGGAGCCGCTGCGGAGGTGCCGAGGATCGTCAGCAGCCGGGGGGCAACGCAGGCAGCGCGCTGGAGTCGCGGCACTTCCCTGTGCGGCGAGCAGAGCCGTGCCGCAGAAGCGGTTAAGAGGATTAGGTATTTCTGATCACGCTTGCAGCTGTGCTAGCTGTAACCGAGAGGAGAAATCCAAATGCTTCATCTTGGGAAGTGACTCTGTGGGTCTGGAAGGGAATTCTCCCTCGGGACCCCGCATCTGGGTATGTTCTCAGACCCTGCTCTTTCACAGAGCTGCGCGTACGCGCGGTTCCTGCAGGCCGTAGCTGAAATAGTGCTGCTTGGCTCCCTTGAAAGCCCAGGCTCTTGTGGAAAACTCGGTGCGAGCCAGCCCGGATGCAGGGCTCTGAGCTGCAATAACGTCTCCAAAATGTCAGCTCCCACGCAGAAGGTCTGGGTCTCCCGAGTGTCCCAGCCGACACGAAGAACACGTTAGAAACCACGCCAGGTTTAAACCCAGAAACGAGAAGGGAGACCCTTGCTGGACGTCAGTATGAGGATTTCTTTAACAGTTCTGTTGCCCCTATCCCAGTTGTCTTAGAGCTGTGGCGCTTCAGCAATGAAAACTAATTTCCCTGCATTCCTGCGTGTAGTTAAGCTTCGGCGTCAGGTTCCCGTGCGCTCAGCGCTGTTGCCATCCGAACAGAAATACCCGACAATTCCCTCTGCAGCTCAGCCCTGCAGAGATGCTGGTGATGCGGTGCCAGCAGGACGCTCCCCTGCTCTCCCCCGGGGACATCTCTGCCGAGCCCTCGGCCCCGGCCGCAGGCAGGATGGGCTGAGGGGGAGTATGGAATCCATTAAGCTTTTTTCCAACCTTAAACAAAAATGCGGCCTCGTAGCCAAGGGAGAAGGCAGCCCTATCTGACACGCGCTCGCTCGCTGCAAGCGCTCAGCCCTGCCCGCGGAGGCTGGGGCCCGGGGTTCCCATGCGGACGGGCAGAAGCCCTTTCTCCACGGACGGAGCTTCTGCTGATGCTCCCGGCCAGGGCTGGGGCGGGGGGGTTCATCCTGAGCCAAAATCACCGATCTGAGCCNATGCTCCCGGCCAGGGCTGGGGCGGGGGTGTTCGTCCTGAGCCAAAATCGCCGATCTGAGCCTTGGGTGCAATGTGTCAGCGGGGGGGGTGGGAAACTCCACAACTCCAATTTGTCTGATGATTTTAGCACGGAGTTCTAGAGATCAGGAGACAGGTAGCAAATTCCTTTCCAAATGCGATCATGTACCAAAAATGTAAAACAAGATCATAATCCTGAGTTTGTCCTTTAAACGTACCCGTGCCTGCTCTGCAGTGGTTTCCTTCTAATCACTGGGGATTAATCCCAAAGTGCATTGAAACACCTGGGGTAAGGGGGCACAGTGGAAATTCCTTGCACACTGGTAATAATAACAGAAAGCTGTTCTGTGAAGCAAACCTGAGGCTGACTTGGTTTTTAATGGACATCTGTCTGTAGGGGGAAAAAATGCCATGGCAACTGGCTTCCTTGTTGGCATGCCTGTCTCAGCGAAGGGATAGGGAGAGGATGGGTATTGAAGGGTCTGCGCAGCAGCGCTCGGCAAATGTGGAGGCACGGCTCGAGGAGGCTGTGAGGCAAAGGTTGTTTATGCTCCATGAGCACCAGATCTTGAGGGATTTAAGAGCTAAATCTTGGCATAACGATTGCTTTGTCTGCTGCTGCGTAGCAGGAGTTAGGCTCGGTTCTCCCCTCCCCTTTGTGAAAAAGCCAAATCTAAGAGCGCAAAGGGCTCGGTCGAACACTGCCTGGCGTCTGCTGGGCGGCACCGGGGCACAGCCGGGGGCTCCCCATTTGCAGCTCCGTCCCGAAACAGCCGCCGTGGAGCTGGAGCGCCCCTGCGCAGCTCCTGCCTCCCGAGGAGGGGAAAGCCCTCGCCTAGTGACCGCAGCCGATGCAAACCGAGAGCAAGGTTCATTAAAACGTTGGTTATAGGTAGAACAAGCTCTGGCACTTCCGCACCTCTCTCCCAGGCCCTGCGGACATTAGCATTTTCCCCCATCTCCCGCTGGTTGCAGGGAAGCAGCTGGCGCGCATGGCTCAGCGGCGCATCCGTCATCCGCAGCCTGAAGTGAGCTGGAGAAGGATGTTAGAGGGCTGAAAGAAATCGGGAAGAAATCGTTATAAGAGTGCACGTGTGGATCAGAAAATATACTTGCTGGGAGCCGGTCTCTGCTCGGAGTCGAGCTGTGACTTTGAGGGACCGCAGGCGATGAAAAGACACCGCACGGCGACCGGGGCGGGGGGAATTGCAGAGGCAGGCAGCAGTTGTCGCCCAGGCGGTTTGGAGCTCGGGCTTTGCTCACCGGTGTGCACGTACCTCTTTCTGGTTTGGCCAGGAGCGCATTCATCAGTTAAAACTGATTGCAGCTCTGCTGACTAGCTGATATCGTATCTCTCTGGGAAGTGCTTCTCATTTGTTAGAGTACCTGATTTGTTTTCCTAACGTCTTTCTAAACGTTTGGAGATTCCCATGCCTATAGCATTGTTCACAAAGCTTTAGCCTCCAAGAAGAGGATTAGTGGCAATGGATAAATAACACAAGTCTTCGGGGAAAAGAAAACACATGTGTAGAAACACTCAGTTCTGTGAGCTGCTCTAACAGCTGATTTTGCTTAAAAGAAACGCTGAGGGCTTGTGTCGGTTGTCCCTCCATAGGCACGCGTGTTTCATCACGCTGAATACTGTTGAGGATCACCCTGGCTGGCTCGAGGAAGAGCACAATACCTCAGAGCAGGTTATATCAAGGAAATGTTGCATCATGCAGCACTTCCGGGTAAGTAATGGTGTTATCAGGCTCATTAATCTTCATGTGCAAATACAGCTCGCCCATGCAGTCACAAAACTGAATGAAAACCGTAGTCTTGAAAAAGGCCAGCTCTAACCTGGAACGTGAACAGAAAGGGCAAAACAGAGCGTGATTCTCCATTAGAAATAGTTGCTTTTGTTTCTTGGCCATGGAGCATGTAACTTTGAATCCTGAATTTTTCTACAGCTAGATCGCCGCATCCAAAGAAAAAGGGGGAGTGGGGGATCAATAGAGCCAAATCATAAAGCAATAAAACCAGAATACTGGGAAATGCTGCCTATGAAAGAAGAGCTGCGTGCAGGCAGAACTGAACACCACAGGTACGGGGAGCTCTGTGCCGTAACGGCAGCACAATCCCATGGCGCTGGCAGTTCGGGCAGTCCGCTGTAGAAGCGCGCCCACAGCGGAAGGCCGAAGGGCAGCACCTGCACCCACAGCCACCGAAGAAGTCGGCTGCCTCCTGGCAGGCTGCCGCCGCATCCAGCATCCCAACTGCGGCCCCGCTGGTGGATTTCGCTGCCCGAGCCACTTAACTTGGTCACTGCTGTGTTTACTTTTAAGTGTTTGTATGAAGATGCTCGACAAACAAAAACGGGAAGCACAATGAAAGGCAAACAGAGCTTAACAAAACAAAGAATACATTGAAGGAGAAAACAAGTCAAACAGCAACTGGGCTTGAGTCATTACTGCAGATAGGAACACGAGAGTCTTATTCATACAACCACTTTCAAAGTACATAATGTTACCCCAAAATATAAGTTAGTATGTTCACATCACGTCTTAGAAACCATCTCTGCCCATGGAACTTGCTTTCTGTATTTCTGACACCCTTGAATATCAAGGGCTTCATCTTTGCCAGCAGGACTCCGCAGCATGGCTGCCACTTCAAAACGGTGGAGGCTCTTTAATAGTTCTTAGCCTTTACTCACACAAATAGTGACTAATTGCTGTGCACTGTAAATGTTCCTAGCTGAAAAAGCATCGAAATAACTTCCTTTACATTAGCAAAACAAAACAAAACAAAACAAAAACTAGTAAGTGACCTGGATGTGTTGGACTCTGTCTCTTACCAGACTTCCTTGTGCTTTTGGGGAAATTTCTTTTATAACGAGAAGCACACTGATGAAACTCACTACTGAATAAGGAGCCCTTTCTACCTTTGGTTTACTTGAATTCATTTCAAGGTGTATTTTGGAACTTTCAGGTTCCTTACCTGCTGCGTTTCTCCTGTTGTGGTAGCACTTTGAGGCCCTCAGATTGAGGTCCACTGGGATCAACCAAAAGATAAAGACCGTAGCAGTTTGGTGAAACGCAGGGGTTTGTGTGCTAGTGGGTTTTATTATTTTATATACATATGTAATTTTACAAAGTTCTCAGCCTTTCTTTAGGTAATGCTAGTTATCCTGTTATGTGCAGTGAACCAGACTTCTGCTTTTACAGTAAATAGTTCTGAAATTTGTGCCAGTGGTAGTGTTAGCTGCCTTCACCTCTGCACACGCTAGTGTCTCCTGCAGAACTTTCCTGGAGTGCAGAAACCCTCAGTATCCTTCTCTCTCAATTCTGTGGCTGTGAAACAGCAAAATGTCTTGCAAGTTCACTAAAGTGATTGAAAAACATAGTTTCCTTGAAACTGCTGGCTCTGTTTTGGGCAAGTATTTTCAATGGAGCAATTCTTTGTGTTGAGCCCCTTTCAGCTAGCATCTGTCATCTAGCTAATAAAGTGTTAACCACAAGGTTATTTGGGCCTGTAAGGTAAAACAAAACAAGGAGTTTAACAGTCAAAAGTATAGGGAAAATGCTAATTTAAGAAAGCTGTTAAATATTGTTATCTTTTTACCGCTGTGTGTTGCCACCCACAACTTTCAACCGCATGGGAAAACTGTTGCTTTACAAGCAAGGTGTATAAATAATGCCTGCCTAACAGCATCGCTCCTTCTTATTACATTTGAATCCTGTGGGATTTCTGGAGCATTTCTATGAATAGATTAAACTCTGAGCATTTTGAGTAACCATGGCTATAAATCAATTTAGCTCTTGGTTTTCAAGTTACATCTGCTCTTACTAATCCTGTTCGTACACAGGCTTTTAGCAGGACAGGGAAGATTTTATTCTGATGCATCAGCATTCGCTGGTGAAAGCACCGCTCGAGCGAAGCAGGAACGCGGACAGTTGCTGCATCCCAGATTTGCGCACGAAGCCTGATGCCGGGGGATGCGTAACGACACGCAGCAACCAGAGACCTGACCCCCAGGCCCAAGCGCTGCTCCTGTCAGCTCGTGCCACGCACAGCTTTGTTCCCGGGGACTGCGGCGAGGTTTTGTTTTATTTTATTTTA
>VXAA01006172.1:101016-120415 GCA_013399115.1 Anseranas semipalmata | reverse complement strand
GAATTGACAAAATAAAAAAAAAAAAAAAAAGGAAAGCCTGAGAAGATTAATTCTGCTTAGCAGCAACCTAAAACAACCATTGTTATCAACGGTTAAGCTAACCTGGATTCAAAGAGACGGAATGTCATTTTCATACCTAGAAAATGTTAATAAGACACTCCCAACTATAAAACAATAGGAAGGAATAGCTAACACCAGAATCAAATAATCCCATGCAGAACATCAGACTTCAGAGAGTCTTCAAACATAACTGACTCCCCTACACATATGCACACACTACACTTTATACCAGCAGTAAGATACCATGGTAATATGAAAGCAGCATAGCATCAAAAGAAAACAAAACCATATTGCCAATAAGTCTCTCCAAATATATACATAATGGAGGCACTAGCTATTCACAAATCAGGACCAGGAATAGTCATTATGAAACTATTCTCTGAAGTTCCAGTATCTTTTGGTGGAGACCATGCTCATGAGAGACCTGTAGAAGGAGCTTCCACAACTGAGAAAGAAGCATGATTTTAAAAGCATGAAATATCTTTTTCAGTGACAGCAGAACACATATCTAATCCCCCAAACTTAGCTGAAATGTTAGTACAGCGCTTAATTTGGGAATTATTTTTTCTCTAAATTGGAAAACGTAGGTATGCAGCATGACAGTGCATTTCACTGTCTTTCTTTAAAAGATGAGCAATTTGCAAGTCAGGGTCTTAAGAAATGATTAAGGCATGAAAAGATTCTAGCTGAAGTTGGTATATTTAATCATCTAATGGATGACATCCATCTGGCAAGAAGTTGTGTGATTTTAATATGCAGTATTAAAAATAAAGAATCTGTGTAGTTCTACAAACAGCAAAACTAAAGAAGCCCAGAGTTTTTCATATTAATCCTTTAAAACCCTGCAACTTCTGCAGCAACAAAACCAATTCCCACATGCATAACAGTGTTGCTGACTTCATCCCTCCTTAGTACCTTCAGTTCTCTCCCTCATGTCCCCTGACTACTTATTTTTGTCAATCACCCACAAGCTACCTGCCTCTGATGTCTTATCTATCAGCTGGGAAAGATGCAACAGCTGCTGGGAAGGGTTTTGGGTAGCCTGAGAAGCACATTTGTATTTGCTGGTGAGCTGGGAAGCTAAACAAAAAAAGGTAAGAGCAGAGCATAATAGTCTTCCCTCCAGAAGAGAAAACACTTTGTCTCCATCTATTCAGTCTCCAGTTTCTATGACATCCTTCAGAACTCCCATGTCTAAGATTCTGACCTCTCTCTCAAAGTGGGCTGAAAGTGGTTTTAAAGAGTAACAGACCAGCTACAGGTGACCACAGATTTCGTCTTCTCAAAATAACAAGGCCAAATAAGAAAATTTTATTTTTTAAATTTTCTAAATATTCCCTAAGTAGTTACTAAAGTCTTCTAAACAGCTGTTCTTCTCTACCATCCTTTTCCGATTACAAACTGGTTTCATACAAAAGATTAAATGTGTATTATATTGATAATCTGCCATTTGGTAGAAGTAAAAGTGTGAGTCTTCTCATTAATCCATTTTCACCCCAAAAAGGGGCTGAAACAATGTTTTAGTCATATGGAGGAAATGAAAAGTGATTAGTGATTTGTTACTTCAATCATGCAAATATTTAATGAAGCTTAAAGTTAAGGTTTGCATGCTCAAGCCTCTACCAATATAGTATCAACATATTTTAACATTCTGTTTTATTTTCATCCCTTCTGTACTGTTATGCTCCAACTGTCACAATCTACAACGCCTGTTCTCTGTTTTTTCCATTGTAAGATTTCAGGGAGACAAAACTTGCCTTTCAGTGTCTGTTTATGCACGCCTACTACACCAGGCTTTCTCCCTGAATGTGGCCCACAACTGCTGCTATAGCAAAATGTACAAATAATTTATGTAACAGTAAGGAGTTCCAGCATCACATTCTTCATTGGTTATGTCGACAGAGAGAGAGAGAATACTTTTCTTCCTTACGATACAAATTATGCATTTCATTTTTCCCCAAAAACTTCTCCATAATATAGCAAAACACTGTCAATGAATGTACAATCTTTATTCTACTTTCAGTCAAAAAAATCAAACGAAGTGCAAGCCTACCCAGAAGCCATGCATAAAGCCTTCGGTTGAGAGACATATCCCTGCGCAGTACTACATGAAGGGCAGCTGACAAAATTCTGATCATGTCTGGACGTGTTGCCTGAAGAAGTTAGAAACACGACTTAATTTAACGACTAAAAGTAACACTCTTTCTGTGCTAGCAGCTTAGTGTACATTAAAAAATAGTTAATTTCATGTTCTGACATGTATGAATTCAGAATAGTACAAGAACACATAATCTTGCTTTTAGGAAACTAAAATACAGTTAGACAATTTGTAATAGTGTGCACCCTTTTTAAACAGCAAAAAATACTTGACTTCATTAACAACTCATTTCTGTTATGAGGTTATTTTATTTTCTTTATTAGACAAAAGCCTTGAAAGCAAATTCAACTAAAACCCACATAAAAAAAAAAAAAAGTCAGACAAAAGAATTTTAAATAACTTCCATCTGTTACTGTTTTGAAGGTTTAAGTCTTAATATTAAAAAAAAAAAAAGCTGTATTGATAATTTCAGCCTCCTAGCACCTCAACAGAGACACTCAAAATATTCTTATGCTAACTGCATAAGTGTGAACAAACCACTTCCACAAGTAAAAGCACAGTTCTTTTTACTAGAAAGTGCAGGTTTTCCATAATTTCTAACAAAGTGAGAATCAACTTTGTGTATATATATTTAAAAAAAGACCTTACAGCTTCTAGGTCTCTTATCTCTCGCTACTCCAGCTCCACTGGGCTGACTACTTTCCCAAAACCAATAATCATTTTTAATTCTCCCATGTTCTGTAGCACTTATCCTAAGAGGATTAACTTTCACTGCTTTTGAAGGCTGAGAATCAGAAACTTGCACATGAACAGATGATTTGCTTTCAAATCAAATTAGAGCAAATTAAAAGCTTCTGTAGAGACTGGACATATTATTGAAGATTAACTTACGTATACACAAAACCCAAAGTTAACACATCGAGTGAGAACGAACAAGGGCAGAAATCATGATATGAGAATAGGCAAACTTATCAGAGATACTCTTACAGATGACTGTATTCAAACTTGGAGAAAAATCATTAATAAACGTTGCCTAAATTCTGCTACTGATTAAGAAGTAGAGTACATTCAGGAGTTTGCTAATTAGTATCCCTTGTATTAATAACCTACCTGGCTCATATGGAAAGGAAAACAAAAAAGAATAAGGTCCAATGTGCTCCTTTGTACTAAAACACTGGTATCTTGCACTGATGTGCTTACTGCTTCCACCTGAAGTAACAGCAGGCCCAAAAAACAAGTTATTTGCTGTATTGTTTTAAGTAGGTAGATATAACTGAACATTTACAAAATAAGAACAGGTGCTTATAAGTACAGTGATACATATGAAATAAAGTGATTTAAAATTTTTGAATAATTAAACAAGATAAAAACAGGAAGATATAAAGTTATTTTACCACTGAGGAAATATAATCAACATATTCCCTGAACTATATAAATATTAAGCTTTTGCTCCTTTTTTTAATAATACCAATTAATATATTAAATTTAAAATAATACTTTTCAAAAATACAAATATCAACCATTTTTAACTGAAGTGGGTCATGAATGGAGAGAAAGTTTTATATAAAACCTAAGCAGTTCTGAAACATTAATTCAGCTTTGCAACACTTCATCATTCTCAAAAACATCAGCCTAACTGGAGGTATAACAAATAAATGTGCATTTTTGATTCTCAACGGCTATATTCAAATATATGGAAGACATCTAAACCCCCCTGGAAGTATGTATGTCTAACACCTATGTTATTGGTGTCAATAAAACATTACCATTAACTCAATGTCACTGCCAATTATATAGAGTTGATCTTCCATTGAAAGCTTCCTGTTCAAATGGGAGAGGACATAAGTGATTCCAGGCAAGCGAACTGCAGGGCTTGTGAGAAGACTACCCCAGAGAGCACTATAGAAGGCCGACTGATCCACAGCCGAGGCAACCTTCTCCAAGAGCGTGTTCGTTCTGCAGAATAAAAACAAGTCAGCTGAATTAGGTCATGCATCATGGTCCTTGCCCCCATCTCTCATTTTAAGAATTAAATAAGCAAGCCTTATGGGAAGACTGACATTTTATTTTGAGTAGCTAAGAGAAGCCCTGATCAGGTACTGAACCGCATAATGCAGTCTGGACACAGTGATCCAACCAGCAAGCCTGCGGGCCAACCTGGCTTACAGAACGCTTCTGCGTGCCCACAGCTTCATCTTATGTACTCTTTATGTTCAAAAGGCCAAATAACTTTTTCATCTGCTAGTTAAACCCAACTGTTGACAGAGAGAGCAGGAAAGCACAGCTACTGAAGAATGAAGGAAACAGCTTTTGCATTCTTATTGCTTGCACGAGGCAATTCTGGCAATAATAGGGCATAACAATTGTTTGAGCAAGAGCAATGCCTCCCACTGCCCTCATTTCTCCCCACTTATGTGGCAGCACCGCCACACACTATGACAGGCCCTGAGAGGCAAGCTGAGCAGCCCTTGGAGAGTGATGGAAACTACACAGCAAAGAAGTAGCCCTTGTTCACTGTAGTAGGTATGCCAACTATGCTGTATGTATCTACCTACACAGAAATGGAAAGAGGTACGATTAAATCGGTCTTCATACACAAGTTGTAAAATTCTAGCCTCTGAAGTTCCGAGTGATATTCCTGGAAATATCAAGAATATGTAAACACAAGATCAATTCCAAAACTCAAAGCCTTGGAGTGTAACTTCATCCTTTAGTATGCTGAGATTCTCCATCAATGCCCCAGCTACTGTGGTCAAGATATCCAGCAATCCTAAGCCCTAGTCAGGGTAAGAAGAGCTATTACTCTGCTAGAAATATATTAATAACCTATACAGATAGATGGATATTTGCTGTCTGTCTCTTACATAGGTGGTTTAATGATAATTTAGATACGGTAACGAACAAATCTTAATGATGGAAGCTTGGTCTGTGTATCTTAAATTCAGTTAAGATATGTATTTCAGACCGGGACTAATACAGCAAATACAAGTTTAGTGGCAACCCATGGAAAAGAAACAAGCAGTATGTTCACAGAACCCCAGAATGGCTGAGGCTGGCAGGGACCTCTGGGGTCCATCTGCTCCAACCCCTGCTCAAGCAGGGACACCCAGAGCAGGCTGCCCAGGACCACGTCCAGGCGGCTTCTGAAGATCTCCAAGGAGGAGACTCCACGGACTCTCTGGGCAGCCTGTGCAACACATAGCAAAGCCCACATAGCAAAGTGCTTCCTGATTAAAGTGGTTCCGGATGTTTCTGCTTCCTAACACATTATATACCTCCGTAACTGAATTATAACAATAAGTTTACTTAATGTCAATTCCCTTTCAATAGCAGGAACAACTAACAGCTAATTTATCATAATTATTGTTTGGAATCTTACACCATAACGTTCAGTTGCAATTAATATGATTGAATGAAATTAAATATCATGTATCTTTAAAAAATCCACAAATAAGAATTTAATGAAAAGTTGCAGGGAAAAAAAAAATCAGTCATATTGCTTTATTAACATAGCTATCCTTACCTCTCATAATATTCTGACCCCTCCTCTAAACCAGGCAGAATCCCAGTTAACAGTCCTTGCAGACCTGGTTTCAATGTTTTCCCCAAAGGGAGGTAGTAAATCTCATACAGACTCAATAATGTTGGCTTAACAGACATAGCGGCATTGGCAAGGAGTGGAAATAGCCCAGAACTGTGGAAAAATAAAATTTACCATCTTTTAAGAAGCTGCCCATGTGAGACAATTTCATTCATACCACAAAACTGTTGCAGACATGCCCAATGTAAGTCTAAGTGTCAGGTTTTTAATCTCAGAATTTTGCCCTGACACAGACCACCATTCTGTATGACTGCTTTCCAGATTGACAGGTCGGTACGTCAAGATTAATATTATGAGCTGTAATGGTAAAGTATCAAAGGCCCAGAAATGAATGTGCCTTTCACCAATGAGACAAATATCAAACTAGAAGCAAGTATGCAAGATAAAACATTAATTTTGCCCATGTAAAACTACATCACAATGGAAAAAATATTAAAAAAATGCATTGTCTTTCCATTTATTAAGAACAAGCAAAAATAGATGAGAACCTTTGAGGTAGTTTATAAAAACACTTTTTATAATAAAATAAAAATAACGACCTTTTTCTTCACCTAATAATCTGAAGATACATTTTTAAGGTTCTTGTACTGCCAAGTAGCAACAAAGTTTACTTCAAAAATTCAGTCTGAAAACAGATTCTCAACCTAAAAATAAACCCACTATTTATAATGAAATATTTAAAGGTTAAAAAAAAAAAAGTATGTTTTTGAGTTTACCATGAAAATGTAAGTTCATGAAAGTTACAAATGTGATCAGCTAAATAAAGGAGAGTTTTCTACATACTAAAAATATTTTTGCTATTGGTACTAAATATAACAAGTTATTACAAATAACACCAATAATCAATGGTATGTGAACACAACTGTAATTTTAAAAATCAGTGAGGACTCAAGTTAGAATACTTATGATACATGGAGAAAAAAAATGAAGGAACAGTAAAAAAATAAGTTTGAGACATGGGTCTTAAAATATATATCTACAGATCCACTATTAAAAATCATTCTGGATACAAAGTTTACACGTTACAGAAAAATGAAAATCTTTGCAAATTGCAGAATTGTTTGTAAAAGTTATTTTTGCCTTTATCTACAAGAAACACAGTCTTGCCATTGTCAATTGATTTGTTTTTCTGCAGAAAATGCCTTTTTGTTCAATAACTAGCACACTACCTCACAGTCTTGCTTTGTGAGGCATCCTTCAAGATTTGATGCTTAGACACAGTCATTCGGCTTACATGAAAAATACTGGAATCTTTGATAATGCCATAATGAGAATGTCTTAGTCTCCTCCCAAGCATCAGCAACAATGGCTCTTAGTTACATTACACAAGGTAGCATTTTTCACTATCCTAGAACTTCCTGTTAGCGAGATACTGCAGCTACTGAATTACCGCACATGTGAAAAAATGTGAGCTATGAGTTCACAAAATCTTTAAAAAAAAAAAACACATACAAAAACATAGAATTGAGATCTCTCCCTCCAAAAAAGTAACTACATATAAACATATTGCTAATGCAAGACAGAATAGCTGAAGTTAAGGTATACAATTTATTTCCAAGCATTTATATACACTTTTGCTAACTAATCAGAATTCTATTTTAATTCTATGATTTCTCAAAATTGATGCAATTTTAATCTAGGGATAGCTAAAGATTAAAAACCACATGTGACTGTGTGTATACACATATGCACACACCCCTCTATTCCTTGCATAATAAACAGCTGAATGTCTTGCCCTCCCTCACCCACCTAAGAACCTGTTGGGGGTTTAGGAATCAGTATATTTTCACTACACTTTCTTTTCAAGGTTATCCTTTGCTTTCATTATTCATCAATTCTAGAAACTGAAATTGAAATCAATGTTAGCACTTCAATTATTTCAATTATGTACATGCACGCACAAAGCTTTATTTCCATGAAGAAATAATGAATTCCAGGTTTCCTAGCACTGAAGAGTTTGTTCCTAGGAAAAATTTAGGCGACCTGTTTATCTTCTGATATACAGCTTTCAGAAGAATAGCATTACACAAGCACCTGTAACACGAGCAAAAGAAACTGCATGATTCTGGCCACATAACAAAGCAATATCATTAATATAAGCCGCAGGAAACCAAAAGTATCTCAACCATGCATCTGAAATAGAGTTGTTTAAACTATTATACCTGTATAGGAAAAGATCTTTGGCCAAACGTTTGGGCCCAATGATTTTGAAGATGATCTCATATGTTTCAAGTGCCTTCCGATGAACCCCACCTGGCAAAGCTGGATGAAGGCATTGTGCTAAGCGCTTCCCTATAGTCAGCTTTTTTGGAACTACCTGGTATTTTGCATTGTTCTGTAGTACCTGATAAACAAATCAACACATTAAAACAAACAAACAAAACAAAACAAAACAAAAAAACAGAACAAAGCAAGTAAGTTAAACATCATATGCACATTTTACAAATGAGTTCCCAAACATGGTCAGTCAAAATACCTATCTAGGTTACAACACAACAAACAAACCTTTGGAGATGTACTTTGGAGTTTTTTCTTTGCAATGCCTTTCCACTTGTACAGCTGCTACAGCTGGAAATGCCAAGGCATTGAACACTTCACTTGCAGTGGGTTCCTCACAGCTTATCCACTTCATTTTACTAATCTTTTTACGCCATAATCACACTATGGTAGTTCAGGACAAAAACTGCTGTCTCCATTCATGAAAATGCATTGCCAGTATTTCAAAGACAACTATTAAAGTTAAAAAAAAAAAAAAGGGGGGGGGGGGGTATACAAAGAAACTATCCCATTGGAATTGCCAACAGTACTGTCGTTCTTCATTTTCCACAAGGTTTAAAGGACAGAACATACATGCTTTCTGTGCCAAATTCTGCAGAGCTTCACATTGAGAAAATGTGTGTGTGTGTGTGTGTGTGTGTGTGTGTGTGTGCGCGCGTGTGTGCGTGTAAAGGGAACTTTATGACCCTGACTAGAGATCCCAAACCCAATGCAGTAATCAGAACAAGATCTTACAGGACCTGTAAACATTTGTAAACTGCTATTAAAGATCACAATGATATTACACATCTAATGTATTAACAATTAGAATGAATCAGACTAACATTCTCTGCTCAAGGAATGATTTGATCCCCATTCTATAACTCATACTTCATATAAAATATTTATGCTGGCTTCTATTTTTCACACTATTTTACAAAATCAAATGAGATTAAAAGTAAATGTTAACAATAAAAAGCTGTTGCACTTATTTCCACTATGGGGACAACTTTCCCTCTTATTTATGATTACAGAGCGTTCTACTGTAAGTCTCAGAAAGGCATTTGTTTGATTTTATTGCTCCCTGCACATACCCAACATATGGTTCAATCTGTTAAATTATTTCCAAGCAATGTTAGGCTGCTGGAACCTTACCCTTTCGCATTATTACACTAGCACTCTTTGTCAGTTCCTGAATCTCTTCCAAAGGCACCTGACAGGCATACCTTGTTCAGCTTTCCAAGTGCTGATATTAAATCTGCCCATTCACTGGAATATTCAAAGTTCTTCAGCGCTTTGTCAACTGCTGCTACATAGTTTCTGTACTTGGAATCAGTCAGTAGCTCCAGCTCCTCCGTGTTCATCCTCCCACAGTGTCCCCACTAGAGACTACTGGCTTGTAATTCATGTACAACCATTACCTGTTCAAAATACATAAATGAAAACAGAGACCGTTGTTTCCAGAGACATATTGCTCAAACAATTTCATTGAAGGAGCAAGACGTTTTCCTCACGAAAGGAATTACAGGAATATCAAACTGAAATCAGACGATTTACAGCAAATCCTACACAAAAGCTAACATATTGCATACAAATATTTGACATGAGAGTATATTTATAATCAAGTCCTTTAAAAAAAAATAACACACCAGAAAAAAAACAGTTGGAAAATTAATGCCTTGCCCCTCCCCAAAAAGCTGCCTATTCTAAACAATGCAACAAGGGGATTTTTTGTTTTCTTTTTCCCCGCCTCTGGGTCCATCACCACAAAAAACCACCTTTCCACAAGTCAGCCCTTCCTAAAGCAGAAGATGCCAATCTTTCCAAATCACTTCCAGGTAGAAGACAAGAATGAAGGACGCACACACTAGTCACACATTACTCAGAAGTATTTCATGCCTCGATACTTTTACAAGACCTGGTATTCTAATTCAGCAATACAACTATTTTTTTTTTATTATTATTATCATCATCCACGCATGCTAAAAGTATAAGTTCAATGGTGTTCTGTAATCAAAGGCTTTCAAAATTTGCTCTATATATTTTCATCCCACAGTAGTTTACACCAGGTAATCAAGTTGTTCTAGTTTGAGAAACAACACCTCATACTTTTATATGGCATAAACTATTTATTTCATGAAATTCAACCCCGTTTTTATTTTTTCCACCCACAAAATATATATATATTTATACACACACACACACACGTTTTCAAAGCTATTTCAGCCCCAAGCACTTACAACCCATAACGGGAAATTCTATTGTAGCATGTCTGTGAAAGGAGGCTTTTGTGTCCCTTTTAATTGGAGCCTTTTGGGAATTCTCTCTGATATTCACCTTCAGAAAAGACTTCACACTCAACAAACGCTGCTCTCCTGTCTTGATAAAAGGAAAGTGGGAAGAAAATTGTGTCTGTAATCACAGGCTGAAGCATGGTAGACAAACAAAAAAAGAAAGCAACAACAAACCGTGAAACAGGTGTAACAATAAAGAAACTGTATTCACCAGACTGCCTACCAGGTCTGAAATAGAAATCAAGCTGAAAAAGCAGCTTCAGTGAGACCTTCCACCACGACTGGAGAGCATGCCTCACTGGCCCCTATTCCCAGTGAGCAGCAATATGACAAAGTAGTGGGAATGTCTGAAATGAAAGTGTCTACAAAATAATAGAGCAGAAACACCAACAGAAATAAAAAGTGACCTTTTGATTTCTTGTGGTTCTTATTATTTATTCTATATTACATCTATTATTTATCTCATGGTTCTTGCGGCTGATGGAGATAAAAACACATCTTTAAATTCTGCTAAGGAAAAAGTTTAGGTTTCTGGATGAGTCGAAAAAGACTAGAAATTCAATTTGTATTATTTTATGTAAAAAACACACTTCCATGTTCTTAGAACTACCCCAGACCCTACAAACTACATTGGTACTGTTTCACCTTCTCAGCACTCCAAAAGGTAACACAAAGAAAGCCGTAATCCAACATTTCCAAATTAAGACAGTAGTAAATCCCGCTCGAAACTCCATGACTTTAACCTGGTCGAATTTAACAAAGTGCCCTGGCAGACTTTTGCTCCCTCTTTTTTGTTCCTCTAATTAGCAGCTGCTTCTGAAGATTAATTGACACAAACCCACCTTTAATCCTCCCGAGCCCCATTTTTTCAGAACCAGAAGGACATTAAAACAGAAGTGTTACTTCGCTCAGGGGCAGCACACCACTGCCCTGGGTGGTGCAGAGGGACCTTTGAGGAGCTCTCACCCCGCAGCCTTTCACGCGAGGTGTACCGAAGGTACCAGCCGAGCCTCTCTTCCGCCCTCGTCACATTGATCTTTTCCCTCTCTCTTCCGCCCTCGTCACATTGATCTTTTCTCTTCCAGAACAACCACAATTCCACATTATTCGTTTCTTTATCCTTATTACAATCTTACTCCTCATACTGCTCATGTCTCAGTATTACAAGGCAAGTTGCAAAAAGAACAAGAAAGTAAGTATATAGTTGCAGACAAAAGGAGGAAAAAGGCCGGGGATAGCAGGAGTGAATAAAAAGCTCTAAAATTATTAACCTTTTGCACTTCTGATTCTGATGGCAGGCTAATAGTGACAGATTGTCTCCAAGGCAGAACAGAAATGGAAAGTATTGCTTAAAAATTCTGAGTGCTAAACCAATAGATGTCATGATACCTCCCTGGCATAAAGGACTTAGACCTCACTTTTCACTTAAAAGTTTATTCCATGGGGTTTCATTTTATAATAGCCATATTTTTTTTGGATTAAGTCCAGAGGCAGACGGGTTTTGCTTTGAAAAAGCTATAGAATACCAGCAGATATCTCAAAGAGACTGTTGCACAACCGCCAGTGTCTGATCTCCAGACGTAAAATAAAATATTAACACTAAAAAAGAAGAAAGGACCAACACACAAAAGCAACACAATTCTCATTTTTCCAAACGCAAAGGATGGAGGAAGTACTTGACACAGTGAATAATGCTTTTTGAGTCAAGAAAGCATCAGCATCCTTTTTTATTCAGCTAAAGCATAAATGCAACCACTTATAGCTGCATGGAAAAAGGGCTCTGTCTTCTTGAATTGCTTGAAAAATCCGAAAGCTGAGAGTTTGGACTGATTCAAGATTATCAAAGGTTGGACAAAAACCGCAGGAACACGGGGTTAAAAGGGATAGTCTTTTTGGTCTTACTAACTGATCAGAATATTCTCTTCCTATTTAAAAACAAGAAGGTAACAACTAACTGAATAACCTATATTGTCTCTTGCCAACCAGCTGATGCTAACAACGTCACCCTAGTCTTCTAATTGATATTTACATTTATCCACATGTTATCAGTGAATTTAACAATTATGAAGTTTTATAGAGGGAATAAAAATATGTTTTCTTGCTTCTCTATGGTTATGGTCTCATTTTTCTTTCTAAAAAAAATTATATTTTATCAAGTCTGAAGTTATACGGAGAGAATGAATTTCTTGCATATTTTTTCTACAATGAAGAGTCTCTATTTTACACTGTATATCATCCAAATCATAGCAGTAGCTAGAATAAGACAGAGATGCAAAGGAGATAAAATATTATATATTATTAAATGAATATTCAGTAAATATTATGTATTACTATGAAAAATCTGGCACCGTTTTTATTCTAAGATCACTGCAACTACAGGAATGCTTATCTTTATTAGCCCTAATACAAAAAAATATGCTTGTCCTACCAGGTTTGCTTTTTGTTTAGTCTGAAGATGTTCCAAAATACAGTTGTTTATCTTTTCTTGTTCCTATCATGTATTCTTACAGCTACTTTTCTTTTCTCTTTATTTATAGTGAAACTGCAGATTTAACAACATTTAATTTTGCAGCACCGATATCTCAAAACAAAGTTAAAGCTTAGTAATGTTTATATCTCTGGATAAATATCACATCTGGTCTTATTCTTTCAGGGTTTACTACTACAAAAATCAGATAAATAATAACATTTGGTAGATTAAAACCGTTAAAAAAAAGAACAGTTTCTGGCACACCATGAACAGCCCAAAGGATAAATCATCTTTCTTGCCATTTCACAATCACCATTCAGCATGAGGGTCAACTTTCGTCGGAATGTTTTTTTTAATTATTTCTCTTTTTAAAATGAAGGGATGAAGAGCAGCATTCTTTGCTTTTGTTGTTTTTCCCCTTTTGGCATACCTCAAGAGAAGGATGAGGCAAGCTTCTCAGACTGAAGGCTCACCCTGGCGAGCTAGTCAGGACATGGACAACCCTTGACCTGTGAGATGACCATGCCTCTTTTTAAATGGATGACAAAAAGGGAATGGGGGTATCTGAGCAGAAGGTTTATTATCAATGAAGAATATTTATATTATCTAAGAAATGCTATGCACTTTCAAACTATTTGATAAAACCATATTTAAATCACAAGTGATTGCAGAAGTAGGTCTTGACAATACCTTCAACTTCTCAAGGGGATGAAAAAAACACCCACACAAAACAACAAAAACAGACTCCACACAATTCTGGATACATCTGGATGCCCACAGAGCCTTATGGCATGACTTTGACAAGGAAAGCAGTTATCTGGGATGTGGATCTCCTTTTGCTTGGGTTGTGTATGATGTGTTCAAGGAGCAGCCTGCAGTCACTGAGGTGGTATTGGCTCTGCCCTGAGGCATGCTAAGATGCCACTTCTACAACTGTATTTTCCACAGCAACTGTTCTTCCTTCCCAAACTCGCATGCAAAAGCCTTCTGTCTTGCATCAACACAAAGTATTGATGTGTTTAAGAGGGTCTAAATGGTTTTGGCTGAAGCTAAAGAAACTACATTTAGAAGAACTACAGCTTCATTAACACATTCAACGTAAGTAGCTTTTATCTAGATCCTGTCTCAACTTTATCAAAAGATTACAAAACATCCCAACTATTCATAAACTCTCCAGTACCTGTTGTATCCCAAAGCTCCTCTACAGGTTTGACTTGCTGCTGTTCCATTCTTACATTCCTCAAGCCTCACAGAACTGATAGATTTGTCTGCCTCACACCAACCTGTAATACAGAAAAGGCTGCTGCCTGGTACAGGCCAAGGGGCTGATCATTGTGGAACACAAATGTGCTTAGATTATTTCACTTTAAGAATTCCCAACATTTGTCCCAAATACCATAAGAACCTTAGCTCACAAACTTGCTCCCTTTGAACTCCTCAGAGTTTTAGCTCTTTAATAATTTTAGAAATAAACCTTGAAATGTTTAGTGATTCAAGCATGACTATGGGACATAGAGTAAAAAAATTAGCAGAATTAAAAAGCAGATGAGAAAAATTTCAGATCTCACAGTACCGCGTTGTTTGTTTTTAAGCTGTGTACAGTGCCTACATACCAAGCTGGTAACTGCAGAAACACATTTTTATTTAAATAGACTTAATACAAACACAGATGTGAATACACAGAAAACAGAAGCCTTGTTATGTGGTAACTCATTATACTTTGGTTCTCCTCAGAAACATTTATAAGCATGAACAGCAAAATACTGTAAATTCCAGGCTAGAGTCTTAATACAAAAATCACGCACTGGAAATGCACGCTTTCTTCTACCAACAAATATAAAGATTTTCCAATTACAACCAATTAATCTGTTTCTGAAATGGCTTTCTACAGAGTCCTCATTCAGAATCTCTCAAAGATACATCTCTAATGCCTTCTGAAGAAGAACAGTTTGAGCTTGTTATTTTGGCCAATTGCTATTCAGTACAGTAACGAAAGATGTAAAAAAGACATATAACCCAAATAAACAAATACACACGCGCACACACACACACACAGTATATTTAACTATAATTAGCCTTGATCTCATCATTATCCTGCAGGAATGTAGAGCACTCAGTAAAATTTAATATTGTGATTAATAACTTCCCAGTACACTTTTCTATCAATTCAAAATTCACAAGTGGGAACAACC
This sequence comes from Anseranas semipalmata, assembly GCA_013399115.1. Lineage (NCBI taxonomy): Eukaryota > Metazoa > Chordata > Aves > Anseriformes > Anseranatidae > Anseranas > Anseranas semipalmata. The sequence continues at coordinate 105,444 of VXAA01006172.1, read as the reverse complement.
ATTTTTGCACAGAAAAATGACACCAAGTCAGGTGTTCATATTCTGTTTCATGTCAAAATTCATTTCAATCAGCATAACAACCTGTGCATTATCCATACTGGCAACTTCTAAATCAATATGAGATGTTTTTCAGAGAGAGAGACCGATTGTCATTCAAACAAGAATTAAATGAGAAAATGTGTATGGCCTGTACTACATAGATTAGATACCCAAATGGATGTGCTCCCTCCTGGCTTCAGAATCTACCAAATTAATTAAATTTATTACTACATCAAAACCAAACTGCATATAGAAATACACTAAGTATGCTTTTTCTTCTTTTGGATATATAGGAAGATATATAGAAAAACAACCAGACTAAAGACACTCAGTTTACCATGGAGCATAGTCTGATGGAAATACATAAGGTATGCAAAGTGTTCTTCCTGCTATTGCTCTTTTATGGTATTCCAGAGCCTGACTTACACCAGATATGAGCTCATAAACAGTAATAAGTAACAAGCTTAAAAATTCTTAAGGAACATACAGCAAGCCTTCCTAGTAATCAGTTTCTCTATTCACTATTTAAGGAAATCTAGAACTGGCCAGTATTTCCCTCTTATTCAATTACACACTTGAAGGAAAGAAGAACAAAGCACTCGGAATTTAACCTGTACTGATTTGACATTTTTGCTGAGGATTTTCCTCCTTAAATTTCATTTCACCTCAGCTCACAGAGAGACCATCTTTATAACCAATTTAAATTGGAACAGGAAAGCATCTGTAAAAGAGGCATAAACAATATAGGCAAAGGCATTCTGATGGTCTTCTATAACAGAGTAAATCCCTGGGCTGACATCCCAACAATCCCAAAGACAGAATATAACATTTAAGATATATTGATTGATTTAAATATGAGATGTAACCTCCTGGAGTCAACCAGTCGCTGTGACAATGCCAAAGCAAATGACATGACAAAACCCTTACTGAGAAGTTAACATCGTCTATAGCCTATCGCCTGCTGTTCCCCGGACCAGAACAAGCCGCTGCCAGGCTGACATGGCTTGCCTACCCGCTGCACCAGCAGGGCCTTTTTCAGCTGTCCACAATCAAACCTACAGCACTGCACAGCTGGCAATTTCCCCACCTTCACAAAAAGATCACGAGACCGTACTGGAAAGTAGGCTGTTTGCATTACTTTAAGCAGAATCTGGAAGGTATTTATCTGACTTGGCGTCAGTGCGACCGCCCAGCGCCCGCTGGGCTGCTGCCCAGGCTGTCCAGTAGCCATGGGTAAGTAAACATTTGACACAGTCACCTTCCCTCCAGGTGTCTGAACACAGGGACAAGAAAAGGTTTCTAAAATAAATCGCAATTAATTTTCGCTTTTATATGTTTCAGCCTCGTTCTTTCAAACAGTCACTGTGCCCTCTCTGGAGAGAATTGCTCTTTAACTGGCTAGCTCTCCTCTTCTGATCTCTTCCAAGCACTTACTGACCAAAGACGCATCTTGAGGCATTCTTTTTCTATCTTGAATATTTTCTACTGTCAGTAAACTAGTAAATCCAATTAATACAGTGATGAAGTTTGAAAAACAAACAAAAAAAAGCCCCACAGCAACCTTAACAGTAACAAACAGCTCAAACCAGTATGACTATGTACTAGATTTGCACTACGCTTTGCCTTAAAGAAGAGTTTACCAACTTCGGATGCTTTCCAGCCTGGAAAACAAAACAGGACTACATGAGTTTCACTGTCTTACATTGCGTGCCAGAACTCTCCTCCTCTGCTGGAGAAGCATTGCTTCCAGGGTAGCACTGAGTTCACATTGTGACATCTTTTAAAGTATTCCAATACACAGTTCAACACAGAAACTACCAACATCCAAAAAAAAAAAAAGCCCTGATAATTCATTACGTTATTCTTTGCTCCCAATAACTTTAAAGTTGAAGATTTACACAAACCTTTCATTCAGCCATACCTGTTGTTCTAATACATAGCTTCACATGAATTTAACACTGTCTCTAAACAATCCTGATGCTTCTTTTCAGCATTCACAGAAGTGTTTGTCAGAAGTTCTCCACGCATAATCTTATCAATATTTTATTTGGGTAACACTTTGTCCAACTTCCATTTTTATATACCCTGAGGTCCTAAGACATTACTAATTCACTCATTTCTTATTTCAACTGATTTTTATCATTTTATGCTCATTCAAATTCTGAATGAGTGTCATATGCCATATGTACACCTACACATTATCTAGATTGTGGTTATATTTTGCAATGTGTCTGATTTCACATATTCTGCAGATGGATTACAGAGGGATTTGTAAAGTAGAATCCTCTTCTGACTGTTCTGGAAACAACTCTGTTGGACCAAAACTTGTTCACCCTTCTTATCAGCAGAAGCAAGCCAGAAAGGACATAAATATAAGGTTAAATTATCTTTGATTTCTAAAATTACTAGAAACCAAATTAGACAAAACACCATTCCTTGGCTTTACTGATTGTTTCTTTTTTTTTTTTTTTTTTAATGGTTATATTCAAGTACAAGTTTCTGATATGTTTTCTCTGTTTACAGAAAATGTTACTAAGGAAAAAAAAGTCCATCAATGCCTCCAATTACACATTGCCAACTATATAGATATTCTGAAATCTCTGTAATGATGAAGCACATACCACAGAAAAAGAATTAATATTGCATATATGGACAATTTAAAATACAAATGATAAAAACAGCGTTGTATCAACTAGCAAAATCATCTCCTGAGCAGCTTTGGTGCTGTCTTCTCTCTTCTTGTTTCAGTCATTGAGGAAAAAATGGTTGATCCTGTACTGTTTCTCTCTGAGAGCTTGGGGAAAAGGAGATGAAACATATTTCTATTTGTTTTTAGTTATCGTTTAACTTATTTTCAGCTGCAAGTCTGGGCAACATGATTATTAATCTGAAAGACAATTTAAGTGCATATAAATAAATTCTACTGTATAAAGTTCTATTTTTCCATTCCATGCTTTAGCAGATGCTGTCTCTTAGTTCTGTCTTTTTTCTCTCCTATTTTTCTCAATCATTTTCAAAATATTTTATTCCCCCCCCCCTTTTTTTTTTAACAACACTTCGTACCCCTTTTTGGTTGTCTTCTACACTGTGTATTTAATACCAACAAAGCTTCAGAGTAAAAAAAAATCTAGAACAGTAATAATTATTATAGTCAGTCCTACCCAAGCAGTCATTCCCACCTAAGCAAGAAGACACTAAAAATAAAGGTGGACAAGCAGTAACACTGGACAAGACAACTAAGCCAGTGATGAACACACAGAAGTGTCCTCCCCTTATTGAAATGGAGAACGATGGCAGAAGAATACAATCCAAGCCCACTTCTACCAGACAGACTGCATTCTTACCAGCTTAGCTTGCTGTGCATGTGACGAGTGCTTCTAGCGGTCAGTGTAGCATTCCAGTATTTTCGCACAAGAAAAGTGCTGCCAAAATAAACACGGCCTCCCCTGTAAACATAACCACGCACTGGAACGCACAGCCACAGCCCTACTGGAAGGTGCAGGATAACTTGTTTTTGCAAGATGCTGTTTACACATCTACTGTCACAGGTGCCACCAACAAGCTGGGAATGTAAGACGTTCTGTAAGTCACAAATGCAGTTCTCCTTCCCCGGCTCTCGTTTCAGGCTACTTAGTTTCCAAAAGAGCCTATTCTAATTTCAGTTAAAACCGGGGATTCTGCTGTTGACATCCTGCCTTTTTCCAAACTGACATTCATCCTTATCACATTCATCCACGCTATATTCGAAGTGACCACATGTTTTGGATAATCACAATATTCAGACATCACGCTATTACTAGACATGCAAAAGGATATTACTGTATTTCAGTCCGTTTTGTGGAAAGTCACCAATGTTTCAAACAAAAAATATGCACATCTGACAGCTAGGCCAATATCAGTATTTAGAACAGATACAGACAGACCGAGGCTTGGCAACAAAATTAAAAACTACCATTTTCAACCTTATATTAAGCCCCTGGTTTCCTGCAAACATCTGGCTCACTACCATTTAAATAGATCCTTCCACAGGTTCCCAGTCCTATAGCCAGGATCCAGGCAGCACACTATCCAGTTAACCTGGGCACAACAACGCACCGCTACTGCATATGGCAAGCAGACACGGGAATGCCAATTATTCAGCAATAAAAATGCAAGGACTACAGGTGTTGACTCCCCCAGAATAAGCTCACCAAAACTGCAGCTCGTACCCGGCATCTTTCAGGCTATTTAAAGAGATAAATTGTTTATGCCCTTCCGGTTTTTATTACAGGTACGCCAACGTTATTTCTAAAGCCGCTGGAGGCCAGGAGCTGCCGGACGCTGCCGCCTTCCCAGCGGGCACCACCAGAGCGGAGGCCGCCCCAGCAGCACCGGCCGCCCCCAGCCGGG
>VXAA01006172.1:52114-95873 GCA_013399115.1 Anseranas semipalmata | reverse complement strand
TATAGACCCGCTCTTCCCCTCTTGTGTAACTCGGAAAAGCCTGGATTACTGTGCAAATAAATGCTTCCTGAGAACACTGGTTTAGTTCTCCTGGTTGTTCTTCATGCCGCCCCCCGCGAAGCCCCGTGCACCGTGTGGGGCTCGGGGTGGCCCCGGCTGCGGGGCTGCCGGGCCGGCTGCGCTCCGAGCCAGCCGCCCGCTGCCGGAGGGCCGGGCTGCCTGCCCGCCGTTACCTCGCGTCCTCATCGGAGGCAGAATGCTGGTTACGTGCACCTGGTTTCGCTGCGGAAAGCAGCCGTTTGCACTTGCGTGGATTTGGAGAGCCCTGTTGCATTAACACTTGCTTTCAGCCCGCAGTTAGTGCTGTGTTGTACTCGAACGAACGCCGCGTGAGCCGCCGTGCAGCTCCCGAGCCTTAAGGCTGAAATGAGCCCCGATGACCCGGGCCTGCGCGTACAAAGCAGGAGCCGGCCCTAACGCCCCGTTTTGCCTTCCCAGCGAAGCCAGCCTGCGGAGCCTGCCGGCGGACATCGGGGTGACGGCGGGCCGGCTGGAGGTGCGGAGCGGCGGGGCCTGCGTGGCGGTGGCGCTGCCGCCAGGGGTCAGCCTGGCCCCGTCCTCCTGCCGCGGCCTGCGGCGGCTTCCCGGAGACGGCCTGCACCTGAGGCTGCGGCTGCGGGCGGCACCCGGCGGCGCGGGGAAGGCTGCGGCCGGGCCGCCGCGCTCCTTGGCTTAGCGCTGGCCGCGGGGGTGGAGCTGTAGGGTCTCTTACAAAAGCCTTGGTTTGGGAGGTCTGGAGTGGTGCTGTTCTCCGGTGGCGGGGAGGGAACACAGCTGGAGTTGGTGCTACGCCTAGCGCATATACACCTGCTTTGTCTAAAAGGCTTCCTTTAGCGCTCAGTTGAGAATTTAAACAGGAACCACTCGTACATCTTCTAATAACATTCAGCAGTTGTCAGATTTAAAAAGCAAAACTGCAAAAAGGGGCACGATAAACGGGAAACTGCTGCTGAATAACTGTTCTGCGTAGGAGTTTTGAGAACTGCGTTCAGTTCCCTCCCCTGTGCTTTCCCATATTACTTCAAACTTTTTTTTCCCCCATTACTTCAAACTTTTTCCCCCCCTTCCTATTTCATGTTTGGTAGCTAAAAATGCAGTAATGTGATCCATCCAAGCTATAGTGCAAAAGTTGCCACTGACCACTTAATTATAAAGACTAACCTTGGCTAGCCTTTAATGTTTTATATTAGTATGCAAAACTAGCTGTCTCTTAGGAATTTTTGAAATGTTTTTAAGTACCTTTCATTTGTGGTTGCAACCTAATTCTTAAATATTGACTACCTATGCTGAGAACATACTTTGATTTTTTGGTTACAGAAACCAAAGCCTGTTTATACATACAGCTAGGCTTACAGTGTGGTTTTTCTTCCACCTAATGTTATTTGATGTTCTCTGGAGGCTTTTACATTTTTTTTTTTTAATATGGAAAAGCTGTCTGAGCTGTCTTTTGTGAGACTGTTTTCTGTTTCCTGGCCTGCAGAGGGTATCGCTCACTATCTGTTCATTGGGTGGTACCACAGCGGCTGTATATCTTACCTGGCTGAAAATTTAAGACTACTGCCCTTTTTTTTAACCCTCCAACTATTTTGTTGTTATATATTGGGAAGTACCATCATGTTGCAGAGATGCTCGCTAGCTGAACTATCATTACAAAAAAAAAAAAAGAATAGCATTGAATTTTAATTTATATAATCTCTGTAATGATACCTATATGTCAGCTCCTCCAGTTGAGAGGTCAAGCACCATTAAAATAATTATTCACATATGCAATTCCTATTCAGCAATATGGGGCATGAAGTAGAGGTGGCAAGTTTTTCCTAAATCTCCTTACTTGCTCCCACGGGTAAATAGATTAAGGTTGTGTTTAGAAAGTCAACATTTTGTTTTGCCTGTTAGATTCTTGTCGTGTTTAAGTTTGAGGTATTTGGAAGGATTTTTATGTATGAGTGGAAATTTTACACAGCCTTGAAGATTAATATGTCCTCTCCTATTTGTAGAACTGGTTTATAATTTGAGGGAAAGCCTGAAACCCCAGAAGAATTACATCTTTTACTGTCAATCCTGTGGTGATGTCATAGTAAAAGAACGGTAAGTACTGCAGTGTTTTGTATTTATAGCGATAAATGCTATACTGATTGGTAATCGTGTTATTTTGTGTACTTAGCTAAAAGATATTTATTTTGAATTTGATCGATGAGAACACTTTTGAAGCAGTGCTACAGATGACTAAAATCAAAATTACCTGAAACAGTTTTTCACCATTTAGTCATTTACTTCTTGATTCATTCTGGCTGGAAGGTAGAAATAGCTTACTAAGAGCATCGGGTACGTTGCCGTGACAGGTGAGAAATCTGGATTCTTTTCTTGGTTATCTGCTGTGCCTCAAGAGAGACATTTTCTTTTGTGGCTGGACTTCTGTATGCATAAAAAACAAAAAGTTGTAATATTTTGAGCTGGAAATATTGCAAATAAAATGTTGAACACATTATTAGTTTTCACTGATTTAAAAATACTCATAGTCTTAGTGGCTGACATCTCTGCTACGTTGAAGGGAGCAAAATTGAAAATTTGAGCCTAGACTTCTTTCTTCCTCTGCACTTTCAAGGATCCTTTTCAGTTCTGTTCAGTCTCTTTTATAAATTCTCTTCAGTCAGCATGCTGTGGTTATGGAGTGGCTGGTCGGAATTGGGTTGTTGTCAGCAGCTCCCTTCTATCTGTTAAGTTCAGGGGGGCTGAATTTGGGGAGTACAGGAGCTGTTTCTTAACTGTATGACTTGGCCTTATCTCTGTTCCTTACAAAGTCTGCAGAGTGAATGAGAATTTTAATAAAAAGCTGCTGCATTTTCTGGCTTTTGTGTTGAACAATTTTGACAGCTTCAGCTGGATATGTACAAATTGTTAGAGACGCACTTGCAGCCTTTTATGATCTGTGTCACTCCTAATACTCAAAATGGTAATACAAATGTAAATCTGTAAACTTCTGTTACTTTCCTGTCATAAATATGGATTTATGGTTGGTTTGAACATAAATGAATGAGGATTTCCTGGCTTTTGTGTATGAAACATCTCATCAGAAAGTCTAGCAGTAACTCTTTCTTTGATACATTTATAGGGTAAAGAAACTTCTAATTTCTAGTCAGTAACATTTGCTTTCAAAAGATCTTGCACCTTGTGTATTTTCATCTCTGAGTGGGCGTTTTCCTGAATTTCAACACACCATATTCATATGCATGGAATTTACATATTTTGGTTCTGTATCCTACAATGTGACACAATTGGAATTTTTGAGAATGGAAAAATCAAGGCATGTTAATGCGTTGCATGTAAAGCATTGCTCCTTGCAGGGGACCTCTGGACCCCTTGAATGTTACCACTAAAAAATATTGACTGAGATAAGGGTAGAAGATTAGAGCTGTCAGCGTATCCAACACCTTCCGTTCCAGCACTCCTGTGCTTCCAAAAGAAAGACAGTACACAAAAACAAAATTTGTGTGTTGGTCTCTGCATGGTCCAGAAACCATGCTAAAGTTCCCCCCTGTGTGAGGGGGAACTTGTTAAAGTGTAAATTACTTGGAAAGGAATAAACAACCTGAGATCTAGAAAAGGATAGCTTTGCAAAGAAATTGTAAGAAATAGGATTTAGTTTAGATAAGACTGCAGAGGAGTCTAGGAGTCTTCCAGGGTGTATGAAGTTGCTGCAAAGGTGGTGGTAATGGTCTTTAGCTGAAGCGAGAGGAATTTAGGTTTAAATGAAAAAACATACTCTAAAGTTTATTTTTTACCATTAGAGATTGCACAGGAAGCCTGTGGAATTTCTATCATCTTGAAGACTAGATTAAAGAAATATGTTTGGAATGGTTTAAATGTTGTGATCCTTCTGTGAGGCAAGGAAACAGACTGGATGAGTTTTTTCAGCTCAGTTTTCTGTGATTCTCTCTACGTTTTCTGAGATCCACTGGATTTGTCGGTTTGCTTCTGGGAATCTGATAGCTCTTCAGAGGTTAGGATTTTGGTCTCTGCTTCTTCCACATTATCCTCATGTTAGAGGAAATGGTTAGGTTTTTTTGTTGTTGTTTTTTGTTTTTTTTCCCATGATTTAAGAGCTGCAAAGAATTTGGGATATTTTCTTTTTCTTTCTCTCCTTACAGTTATGCTAAGTGTAGCTCATACATAAAATAATTCTTCAAAGCTTTCTGTCATTGAATGGCTTGGTTTGGAAGGGACCATAAAGATCATCCAGTTCCAACCCCCCTCTCGTGGGCAGGGACACCTTCCACTGGATCAGGTTGCCCAGGGCCCCATCCAACCTGGCCTTGAACACCTCCAGGGATGGGGCATCCACAGCTTCTCTGGGCAACCTGTGCCAGTGCCTCACCACCCACCTCAATTTTACTTTCAGTTTCTGAGATTATCACTAGTTAGGATGACATTACTGGCTGCTTGGATATTAGTTAATAATGATGCTAGAGAGTATTTTTCCTAATCTAGTCTTATAAGGATCTGTTTGGCCAAATCCTTACCTTAGCATGGAAGCCCACTTTAGAATGACATCTTTATGGCAGCTGTCTTAGACTAGTGCCTAACTTTTAGCTTTTTAAAATTTACTTAGTTGCCTAGGCTTCCCCTGTTTGAAGACAGAGCTATCTCCAGGGGGAGATTCTGCTTGACTGTATTAGATGCTTTCAGAAGAAAGTGTTTCTTTGTTTCTCGCTGACTAGATGTCTACCTTAAAGTTGAAACTTAGGTGTTACCAGGGGATAGTCTGGGGAGATGACTCCCTATATTAGCTAAGTTTTATCATTGTATTTAGCAGCTTTAAGAGAGTCAGCACCAAGTAAACTTCAGGCTTCTTTTTTGTTGTTGTTTCCTGGAAACCTAATTTCATGCAAGTGTTACATTTTTCCAATTGTACAGCCAGGTGGTGATCCAGAACATGGCTTCCCACCTATGAATGGTGAAAGCCTGAAATAAAATGAAAATGCTGTATTTTCTGTATAGCTCAGGAGCCTGTTTAGGAACTTCCCACTGGGTGGAATAACTGCTTTTCTTTGGCAAGAATTCAAGAGCTTGATGCGATTCAAAGGGATGTACTCTAGCCTGTGAGGGTAAAGAAAGGGTAATGTAAAGAAACTAGACAGCATTGGTTTGCTGCTTAAGGTAATCTCTGTCTTTTTTTTTTTCTGTTACACCTGAAAAAGTATTGCTGAGCAATACCAGCTTTTTGTTGCTGTAATATAAAGAACAGCACATGGGAATGAAGACTTTTTTCAGTGAGTCCAGACATTGGTACTAACTGTACAAAGCTGGGAAGAATAATCAGGCCGGAGGACCGGTTATTCCAACTTTCATCCGCAGATGGAGCAAGTACAGTTTACAATGTACTGTGGATCTAGAAAGAAGGAAGTTTTTAAAAAATGTTTTACTTTCACCCATACAACAATACAAAAGGCACGATAAACTACAGTGGGAAGAACTGGCATCTTTAGAAAAGAGTTGTCTGTGAACTACAAGAAAGAGTGTGCCTAACTGTTGCCTTAGTGGTTTTGTGATTATTTGTAAAGTAGCAGCATAAGTGAAGTTGTGTTTGCAAGTTTTAAATTAAGAGTGGAATCAAGAAACTCTATGTGAAGGTTTTGGGCAACAGCAGAAGAAATAGGGGAACAAAAGGAAAATGTTCGAAGAAACTAAGCAGAAAGCAGAGAGCGCAACACTGCAACAAACAATGCCTTTAGAAAATTGTTGGAGGAGTGCACACAGTTAAAGATATTGTCCATTATTTTGGTAAAGAGGCAAGTTTTTTCCCCAGTGCAATAGTTTTCTAGAAAACACAAATTAAAGCAAATGTAACTATGCAGACAGTATCCATCAATGCTTCTGCACTCTTAATAAAATCGCATGCGGTGGGACCAGAGAATGGTTATGGGAACTATAGGCAGGAAAATACTGACCACTGACTCATAATGACCAAGGTTGTATTTATATAGCCACATATGCGTATATTCTAGCTTTCAGAGTATGTTTTATGACTTCAATCAGTGGTTCCAAATCTTGGCTTTTAAAATTCTCTGACACTGCTGGCAACCAAAGAAAGTAAGTTAAAAACAACGCTGACAAAGAAAGCAAAGTACCGTAGTGCCTGTGGCAGACTCCTTGGTCCATATAGCAGACAAGGAGAAGGTGTTTTTGTTTTTTTGTTTTTTTTTTTTCTTTTCCTGGTGTGTGACTTTTGAAAGTTGAATCTGAATCTAAGTTAAGATTGCATTATTTTACCCTTTTCTTTTCTTTTTTTTTTGTCTTTTATGAATATACATGGTGGTATTTTTGTCAGGGTTCAGCTTCATTTCAGATTCTGCTATCTGACTTTGAGGGGCTTCAAAGGACATGCTCTTCCTTGCTATGGCAGCTTTCTTTTTCTTTTTTTCTTTTTTCTTTCTTTTTTCTTTTTTCCCTTTTCCTCCTCTTTTTTTCCTCCACTTTTTTTCCTTTGCCTTTCCTCTTTTTCATGAACATTTGTTACAAGGGAACTTTAAAAGTAGTAGTAATAAAAATAATTGCAAAATGTCCATTGTTATATTTTTCATGATTGAGTAATCTGTTTGATTTTTGCTGTCTGATTAGTTTCAAGAGGGGGTTATGCCAAGTTCTGCTATATAATCATTTGAGATTCACCCTTGGGAAATGCTTCATCACAAATGTGGCAGGAAACACTCAGTCATTGCTTTCTCAGAATTCATCCAAAGAAAGTGCCTTTGACTGAAAGGAGACTCAAGCACTTCCTTTTGGAGAAAATGCCGTCCTTTTTTCTTTCCTTCTTGTAAAGAGTCCAGGGGTTAGTGTCTTAGAAAATAATATAATATATTGAAATGTTTTTTTTTCTTCCCTCTTAGGAAATTTCTCAGAGTTCTTCCTCTGCCAAGTGAAAACTGGAGTGCTTTAGTTGAAGAGTGGTGTTGTCACCCTAACCCCTTTGCCAGAAGCACTTTGCACCCTCAGCGTGATGACTGCTTTCTTGGAGACACTTTTTTTCTGTTGAATTCAGGAATCGAATCACATGTGCCTGAACCTCCCCTGTGCTGCTCAGAGACTATACATCATGCTTCTCAGAATGGTTCCACCTTGGTAAAGTAGTTTGTTTTAATAATTTTTAAGGGAATGTATTTGGACTTTTTCCTTGTAAAATGCATTTTTGTCACTGGCTTATTTGACTTGCATGTATTACAGGGATGTTTTGAAGGTCATAAAGAGTTGTTGACATTCAGCTGCATAGAAGCCAGAAAATACTCTAAGCTGTTTTCTAAAGCATGCACCATGTCTTGATGTTGACCTAGATATGAAAGAAAAGCTTCTCCCTATGAACTGAATTAGAAACCATTTCATGATATAGTTCTGAATCCACGTATTTCCCCACCAAAATATCCTGAGTGAAGGACGTGAGCATTTATTAAGACCAAAACTGTAATGGGTTAGGTATTTGTCAAGGGGTAGTGAAATGAAGAACAAGGAGGAAACTGGAGTAACAGTGCTTTTTTCTCTCAAAATATGGCTGGATGCATAACTATAATTATGATCAAAGGAAGATGTGTTTTTTTATTTTATTTTATTTTAAACTTTAGAAAGACTTGAAAAACTCAGAAGGCTCTCTTATACTCTAGGAACAAAATAAGGAGATTGAGTTTGTTTGACCGCTTTCTGTCTAGTGAAAGGGACCTGCCACCCCAGGCTATAACTGTTGATGATGACTTTTCTAAAGTGTTCCAGGAGGAGATGTATCCATCAGTTGAGTCTCTAGGAATAGGGCTAACATTTGGCTTAGAAACATCAAAATTTGTTGTTGCCCAGGGAAAAAAAAACGTTTGTAGGGACACTGCTGTTTCAATAGTGGGATGAGGAAATAAAATGCACTGCTTTACTCATCTTGGAAATCCAGCACTTGTATAAAAGTTAGAGCAATAATTTCTTCTTCCACAAGAAGAGCATCCATGAACTTAGTTCATCAAAGCTTGCATTTTTATAAAATCTTTTCTGTTTAAGTACATCTTGTCTATATTTGTGCTGACAAAGATTGGTCCTGCAGATACCATCTTTTTTTTTTTTTGCCATACCATGTATTAAACCTGGTTGTTGAAATCCTTCAGGAGTTATGGGAACCGTTGCTGCCTTGACCATGTGCGTCTCTAACAGCTGATGACTTGCTGTGTACAGGTTCCCAACATCAAACTTTTAATCTGCCGAGAGTAACACCAGAGGCACTGATTCTTGTTCACTGCTGCTGTTTACCAACATCAGGGATTTGTATTATTCCCGGTTAAATCACCAGGATTCTAGCAGTTCAATTGTTGCTGGTGCGATGCATCCAAGCGAGCCATCTGTTTGGGGAACAGTTCTGTCCTACTGTCTGTATCTGCAAGTCTTGCAGCTGTGGTCTCTTTGGTTTCGTGTTCCATTGTTCTTTGAAAAGCAGAATCTGGGGAGGGGAATTTAAGAACTGATATCCTGAAAGGATATCAGCACGGGAGAAGCAGATTAATCTGGATTAACTCTTGGAGCTATTTGACAATTGAAGTTATTTCTTCTAAGTATTCTTAAGAAGGCAGCTAAGCAGAAGATTTTGAATTTCTAAGAGGACAATGCCTTCTGCCAGAGGTCCCCAAAATTAATTATCTCACATTTTAATAGTCTCAAAAAGAGATCATAGAACAATGTGGAAACAAAGATGGGAAGAGGCAGGGTGCATGGAATTCGTATTGCAGCCCAAAGAAAGTGCAGTGGTCTGCCCAACACACTTTTTAAATCAAAGAGAATTGATTTAAAGGGAGGGGCCAGGGAAGGGTTGTTTTTGAGGCAGAAACACGATAAAAAGTATATGGGACAAAAATGTTACTGAGCTTTGGGACAAACCAGGATAACAGCAGAACTTTGGGATGAGGGAGGAGGCTATTTTCTGTCAGAGATGCACAATACTAGTTTAGCGTGATGAATTTTCACATTTGCTTTCTTAAACTTGTCTTGAAGTTGAGAATTCTTTCCTTGTTTGTGTCAAATCCCTCTTTCTACATCTTTCACACTTGTGCTGAATTCTAATTCCTGTGTTTGCTTGTTTCTGGCATCACTCAATTGCCAAGCAAATGAGCAGAACTGTAAGATCAAGCAGAAGCTGGACTAATAAGGAAAAAAACCTTCATACCGAAACAGAAAATTCTTCCGTAATATGAGAGTAATAGAAAATCACAGGCAAGATAGATTGCTATTGGCATAAATGTTCTCATTTTAGAGAATACTGTTGCAGTCTGCCCCAGTATGAAAGTTCTTTTTTAATTGCATTGCAGTTCTTTGGAAAGTGTTTGCATCTGACCAAAATAGTAGCAGGAATATACCAGAGATGCTTAAACAAACTCTTCCAGCCTCTTGTGGGACCAGGGCAGCATCCTTCCACTGCAAACATATTTCTCACATCTATTAGTCTTCCAGTGTAACATGGTTTTTAAATGTTACATGGTTCTGCAGCATCCTAATAGTATCTCTTGGGGAAAATATTTTCCCTGACGCCGTTATCAGGGATCCTTAGGAACAGAAACAGAGAATACTAGGCTGGTGATCCACCTCCATCTGCAGATTGCCAGCAGCTGCAAGTTGTCAAATAGATATATTGATTTAATTAGTCTGGCTAAAACTATCACTTTTTCTGTTGAAGCATGATAAATGAATTAGTGGTGTTTTATAGGTACAGTACTGCACAATTCTCAGCTAGCACCTGTAACTATAGTCAGAAAAATGCACTAAAGTTGTAGCTTTCAAAGTACTGTATATGTACACTTGTATATGCAGTATTTGTACCATCCTCAAATACTGTTTTTCACAAAAAAAACAGTTTCCTTATCCTTGCTCTTCACATTAAGCAAGTAATTTTACTGCATATGTTTGACGGCAGGAATTGGGAAATGGGATAACTGTGTAGATATGAACCAGATGTTTTTTCTGATCTCCGTAACAAGGGGGCTGTACTGACATAGCTCAATGAAGCTTTCTCAGAGGCTGTAGGGCTCCCCCTTGAGCTTTTTGTTTAATTCCTCGTGTGTGGGGAGGGGAAATTTGCCATCACAATTTATTTAGCTTGAGAGAGAGAGCAGAGGATCGGGACTTTCTGATCACGAGTTCAGATTCTGTGGGCTGCTTCCTGTTTTTTATGGAGCTAGTGCGATCCTTTCTGTTCATTTTAGTATTTGCATAGTACAGATCAGAGAACTCCTTTTAGGTATTTCCAGCATCAAATTCTTCATTTCTGTTTGAGCTATAGCACAATTCTGAGAAAGATGTCTGGTACTGATTTAATACTTCAAATCATGGAAACTTCATCGCATTCCTTGATAAGCTGTTTCAGTGATTAATCATCGTGACTCTTTGCTGCCTTCTTATTAAATAAAGCACGCTAAGAATTGCAACTCTGTATCTCTTTTCCTCTCTAAAATATATTTATTTTCTGGAAAATATTTTTTGTAACAGTTTTCCAAACTGTTTTCCAACTTTTTTAACACTCTATAGATACATTTTAGCAATAATCACATTACTAATTCTGGAGAGTTATATGCTCTTATTATCCTTATCAACAATTCAGTTGATCATGCATCCAGAAATGATATTTACCCTTTGTTCTTTAGCATCTCATTAGTAACCCATGTTTGGTTAGCTAACATCATCTGAATTCTTTTGATTTTTGCTGTCTTTTGCTATTTTAGTATGTACTGTTAGACTAAGCATAACTTAATGATCCAGACTGGTGTATATGACTAACCTGTCTCCTTTGTATACCTCTCCTCTATTACTATGGCAGGACGTACTTATACCTCTCCACAGAGTAACTGAAAAAAAATGGCCCAATGTGTGTATTTGACTTGTCTATGCTCTTTTTCATCACCGGTCTAATCACAGACTACATGTCCTCCAAGGCCCCTGAATTAGAACTGAACAAATAATGATTTTTTTTTTTTTTTTTAATTTTGTAATGTGATAGGCCACAGGGCACCACTTTGTGTTCTGGACATTAGGAGCTATCTTACATCAACATTACACCAACAGAGCTATCTTACATCACACATTTTAAAATTTGAATATTGAGGAGTATGATGGTGGTGATGAATAAAAACTATGCTCCCCAAGAAGTGCATGTATATTCACTCCAGCTGGAATCTATGGGATCTGTGGCCCTCTTTTACAAAGGTTACAGAAAAAGACAAATGCAGAGTTTTTCTCCTATGCTAGTTTAATGCTAGTTTTAGTTTTACGCTAAGTTTAGATATTATTTTTGTAGGCATATGCTGCTATCTGATTTCTTAGGTTGATACTGACTTGTCTGGACTTTACCAAGCCTACAAGACAATAGTTGTTTAACTACACGTGGGTATTTTTACACACTGTATATTGGATTAGCAATTATAAAGGTGTTTATACAAAGACCACAAGTTAAAATCCAGTTTGTGTCTTATTACATTCCCAGGATTTTTAGCTCCAGAAGGGTTTATTAAATCAGGAACATATTGTGTTTGCACATGTTACTTCCAGACCAGAGCCATACTGTACCACAAACAAGTTAATAATCCAACATAGAACCAGTTCTGGAGTTTACATTTTGTGTTAAAGTAGGAGTTGTGTTTGTATCTTTCTACTGATACTAAATTTAAGTATCAACACTGGAATTAATAGGAGTGTTACTAGGTCAGATCACAGGCTGATCCAGAAATGAAATCTTTTTCAATGGGCACCAATAGGTGCATAAGAGTAAGGCATGTATTGAGTGATGTTTCAGCAGGTGTAGAGAATTCTTGAACTAGATGTTATTATCCACGATTTTTGTTTTTAATAAGCTCTTGATGAACATTGTTTCCTTGAGTTTCTGAAGGCTTCTTGAGCTTATGTATACTTGTAGCAGGAAATTTTTTTTCCTGCAGTGAGTACCGAACTATATTGTGCCTCATGTCATAAATTCCTTCTTTTTGTTTGATACAAACAATTTCACAATATGAGTTAATGAGTATTAGTTAACTTTTCTCTGTTCAGCTTTTCCTCAACATTAGTGATTTTATACATCTCAGTGATGACCCTCAGTTTTCTGCCTTTCATACTTTCTCCTACGATGTGTATTCTGTCCACACATGGAACTGTTCTGTACCTCTTATGATTATTCTTTGTCAATACCTTTTTTGCTTGAATTGAAGTAGGGGGGTTGTTTGAGAACTGAATCCACTGCACCTTTCTGGAATATCATAATATGTTGTGTTCTTTAGTTCTTTCCTAGTAATTCTGCATACTCTGTGGACCTTTTCGGCTCTGTGCTGAACATTGAACTGGGATTCCTATAAATCTGTCCACAGTGTCTAGAACTTTTTACTGAGTGTTGGTGGTCACATTACAGCATAATATTTTGTATATATACTGAGGAATACTTCTTGTGTGCATTGTGTTGCCCTTATCAAAACTGAGTTTACCTCATCACTTTATCATGCAGTCACTCAATATTATGAGATTCTCCTGTTATCTGTTACAGGTTGTGCTGTGTGATCGGTAATATTGCCAGATTTTAAAATTGGTATGAAACTTGCAAGCATGTAGAAGGCTGCAATAGTCAATGCACATCTCTGTATGCGTAAACAAAAAGAGAACAGACTAAAGTACAAAGTTAACTATATACTCGGGAGAGTATGTTAAAATTATACATTCGTTTTTCAGAATAACTGAGCGACATTTAAATGACATTTCTTTTTCCTACAGAAATCAAAGGAAAATTCCAGAGTAATTTGTAAGCGCTGCAAGACAATGCTGGGAGAAACAATATCATCAGGTATGGCATGTACAAACTAAACTAGACTTGACTGCTTCAGCTGATGAACACTGGAGGTTAAAAACTCTGGAGGAAAGTAGTTTAACAGAAAAATGCAGGGCTGATTCCTGTGTGTTGGTGTCATTCCCTTCTGGAATAGATGAGATTGCTTCCACTGTTAGACCTTGAAAGTGACTTACCACAGGGATTTTCCTCATCCTTGTTTCTGTGGCATATTTGGTTAATTGCGAAGCTTTGGAAGACTGGAAGCAAGATTCCAGTTTATTAGGAAACTCAGTAATAAAGGAGACCTGAAAAGGTACAGGTTGTTCATTTGGCTGTCAGTCCTACTGAATAATGGAAAGGTTAATTCAGAACTTGGTCAACAAAGAACTCCAAGCTAAAGATATGATTGCTGACAGCCAGCCTGATTTCATGGAAAGGAAATCTTATCAAAGAAACATGTTATCTCTCATCATGGGATGATGAAATTGTGAGATTATTGGTTTAAAAGCTGTCATTATATTGAGTCATTAGGGCTTACCTGAAGTAGTCTAAAGATGAGTCTCTGATGGTCTTTAAAATGCAGTTATTAACAGGAGAGAAGTAATGATAAGACTGTTACTAGCAAGGTTCTTTCTCTCATTCTCCCTCTGCTCTACTGCAGCAGTGTGAGTCCAGCTCAGTTCAGAGAATATAAAAACTTTGCAGGAAATGCAAAGCCTGTTTCAGAAATAAGTCACGAGGAAACAGAAGACAGTTACAGAAGATTCTGATTAGCCTGTACAAAGATCTAAAAAGTACAGGCTTTAAGAAAACCACTTTTAAGGTAAGATGTTGGAAACCCCACAAAGCAAGTTGTAAGACTTTGTGAAAACAGGGGCTAGAACAGAGCTTTACGGATTGTCATGAATAAATGACCTAAGCCTTCAGACAGCTGTAGCAACCAGTGGTTGATGTGATTGCTCGGTATGAAAAAAGGGAAATACCATGTAGACGTGCAGGGAACTGCTCTGGACTCTGTATGTTGCTGAAGTTAGATAGCTTGTCGATTGTTTTGAGCATCAGTAATGTAGGAACTTTACAGAGAATTCAAAGAGCAGACACAAAAATTAATCAGAGGTGTATGGCAAGGTCTAGACAGAACCATCTGTATGAAAAGACTAGAGAGCAGGCTTGACTGTCATGCTTTGGTGCTTTCTTATGAGCAAAGATATCAGTGCCTTGAAGATGAAGCTGGATTGGAATGGTGTAGCTGTGGAGGCCAGATTTAGCTTTGGCTATTCCTTCCCCCAGCTCTATCCCCATATACTCTTAGGCTTTTTTTTGTTGGCAATTCCCACCTTCTATCCCTCTGCAAGCAAACATTTCCTCCTCAATTCCCAATACCCTCGCAGCACTGGAACCAATTCCTTGCTCAAGGTAACGGCAGGAGACCTAGCATGGCTGAACTGGTTTCTTTTTCTCCTGCCTCTTAGGGCTAGGCACAGCATGGAGCAGACTAGAATTTAGCTCTGAGGTAACATACAATTTCCTAACAGTGAGGATAATTAAAAAAGTATAATACTTATCTGGGCAAGGGGTGGGATTGCCAAGCCTTTGGAATCTTTATAACAGGATTAAGTGTCTTTCTGAAAAGCTTGCTTTCATCCAGTTTTAATGGTGTGTGTGGACAAGAGGCCAAATGAGGCGGTCCCTTCTACCCTTAAAATTTATGGAATTGATGAATCTTTTTTGTTGTTCACATGTTAAGGCTCAGTGGAATGGATTTATTACCCTATACACTTGACCTGCTCTGCTTGCTCTCTGGTTAGGCAGTGTTTGTAGCCTAGACCCAGAGCTCCAGTGTGATAATCCTTGACCTGACTTCGTTGATCAGGATTAAATTCTGAACGCCAACACTTCTATATAGTATTAAAAGGATGTCTTAGTGGAGCTTTTGGGGAACACTTACATTGAAACTTGGAATGTATGGTTTGTATATTAGTGTTAAGTTATTGCAATTTTGGGGAAGAGGTTCTATTCTGCTCTTTGCACAAAGAAGAAAATTATTCCACTGTGTGTGCTGTGTGTTATTAAAACTGTCTCTTGTGATTCACTGCAGCATTACTGAGCAGCAGAGGGTAGTAAAATACTTATGTAAGCTATGCTGATCTCAGTACTTTAGGAAAGTTTTTTCAATTCATCTTTCAGGTTTGGCTTGGTAGCAGTGCATAATGGGCAAGAGTTAATTGGCACCAGCAAACATTAATACATAAAACATTTCAGTCCAAGTGCTTTGGCTCTTGCTTACCTTGTTTCAAGATGATTGTTCCTAGCGTGAAACAAGGATCAATATGAATGACAAATTGCTGATCATGTAATTAGCTCAGAGCAGTTTTCTTCTGGCAATGTATGTTTTCTGTTATTGGTTGTTTCTCCTCTCACAAACCAAAGCAGGAATTTGATCGCCTGCTGCACCTCTTAATTAAGTGCTGAACAAAAGTGTAATTATAGTGTAGTGATACGGTGACTCAAGCAGTATTCTTAAGAAGTCTATTCTGTTGTTCTGTTGTACCTTAAAAGTGTTTGTCGTTTTAGATACTATTAAATACTATGTCACTGAGGTGATTATTCAACCATCTGAGGGAAGTTTCAGTACAATACCAAGGTAAAAAAAAAAATCGGATAACTTGCTCAGTTTTATATTTTGGAAAGGATACTAGAAATGTAGGAAAAATCGGTTTCTTCAATAATTAAGTATAATAAAAAGTGCTATCAAGTTTTATGTATTCACCACAGAATTAAGCATTTTAAAGGTAACGTAGTCTGTATTCACTCATGTACAATTTTGTTTCTGTGTTTTTGCTTGTGTGTGTATAACGCACAGAGAGATTGCACACAATTTGTTGCAGTGTCTCACTATTAAGACAATAAGCCAAAATAAAATATTTATTTTGAACTATTTAAGTTTTCATGGCATCTGGTGACTAACTGTTGAAATGGAAGGTGACATTATGTAAAGTTAAGTAAAGCTTGAAATGTTTAACTGGAAGTGGGGTTTTTGAATTTTCAGGTAATTCAATTTGAAATTAAGACTGATGGCACAGAACTTGATCTAACTGCCTTGTATTATGCATTAGTCACAGGTCTTTCCTTTTGTGAATTATATTTGAAATATGTGCATTGTTCTGAACTTTGTGTTCAGATGTGTAAAATATAATACAGGAAAGCTTTTACTCAGCATTTGACATTTGTTGTTAGTCAAAGTAAAGGATTTGGAGCAATTTAGTCTGCTGATCTGCAAAAAAAAATATTTAAAAAAAAGTTCCTGTTGCAGGAAATTAAGTGCTCTGGTTTGGGGGGATACAAAGATAAAGAAGCTCCATTTCTCTATAAAAAGAATTTGTTGGATGTGGTGGAATTGACAGTGTGGAGTTGCTCATATACCTGCACTGCATCGGTATGAATGACTTTGCCCATGTAGTTGTTATTAAAACACATAACGGGCTTAATTCTTAAACAGGTCTCAATTCATACAGAGCATGGTTGCTCAGTGTCTTGTGGAATTGTCTTCTGCTAAAAGCACATTTAGATTCACCATAAAAGGGGATGATGGAAAGATCTATATTCTGGTAAGTTTTTTATCTTGAAAAAGTTTAACATATGAATCCCAGATCTTAAAGTGCATTATTTATGCTGTTTGTGATTGTATGTATAGAGGAAATTAATTCAAATTCTTGTGTTGAAGTAGTTCTGAACAGTTCAGTTCATGTAAGAAGCTCTCCTCTGTTATTTTTAATATAAGCAAATGTACATGTAGAAACTTTCTCATGCGTAGAGTAATGAAAGTACTGCAGATGCACCACAAACAGCAGAGTATTGCGGTTTAACCCTGGCAGGCAGCTAAGCACCACCCAGCCACTTGCTCACTCTCCCCCAGTGGCACAGGGGAGAGAATCAGAAAGCTAAAAGTGAGAAAGCTCATCGTTTGAGATAAAGGCCGTTTATAGGTAAAGCAAAAGCTGCACGCACAAGCAAGGCAAAACCAGGAATCTGTTCACTACCTCCCATCAGCAGGCAGGTGTTCAGCCACTCCCAGGAAAGCAGGGCTCATCACGGCTAATGGTTTCTTGGGAAGACAAATGCCAGCACTCCAAGTGCTCCCCCTCCTCCCTTCTCTCAGCTTTTTATTGCTGAGCACAGTGTCATATGGTATGGGACATCCCTTTGGTCAACCTGGGCCAGCTGTCCTGGCTGTGTCCCCTCCCAGCCCCTGGTGCACCCCCAGCCCCCTCGCTGGCAGGGCAGCACAAGGAGCAGAAAAGTCCTTGGCTCTGTGTGAGCACAGCTCTGCAACAACTAAACATTGTTGTGTTATCACCACTATTTTCATCCTAAATCCAAAACACAGCACCATACCTACTAGGAAGAAAATTAACTCTGTTCCAGGACACACGGAAGTAACAATGTTTTCCACTCAGAAAGTATGGAGAGCTTAAATTTTGGCTTTGTAATATGTATCTCATCTTCTTGCTCCAGTGTTTCTTATCCTTAATCGCTGCAAGTTCATCAAATTGTATAGCATCTTTCACAAATACTTTCTTAGGTCACCAGGAACTACTATTGTAGTCAGTACATTGCATTGCAAAGTGAAGTGCAGAAAATAATAAAATATACTATCAATATACTTGATGTTCTAATGCTGTTAAACTTGGTTAAGCTTTATATTTAACTAATGACAGCTAAATTCCTCAAACTTTTAAGATGGATAGGAATTTGAGTCTTTAATACCAAACACTTGATATAACCAGAGACATTTTCTTTTAATAATGAACCACATATAGGCACAACATTTGGAATTTTGTAGTTTGTATCAGTCATTCATAAACAAAAAGTTTAAGACATATATGACTGTAGATTCCTACCCCCGGACAAACTTGTAGATGTACTCAGTTCAGGTAGGCAGTCTAATTAAATTGTTTTGTATACTAATTGACCAAGTTCTGTAACTTCCAAATATTCTGAGGTATCTATATACCTGTTGCTATTAAATAAATTTTAGCGTCACAATAACATTTACACAGCCACTGAGAAATACTTTTTCTGTGATAATAAAATAAGGTTTAATGAGCAGACCCATAACTGTCATTATTTATTAATGTAATTGAAGAGTCATTAAAATTGTGGTGGCTTTTTTTCATTGTAGCTTATGTGTTTCAAAGTTACCTAATATTGTGATGCTTAGGTCTTGCAGGATATAAAGAATGAATTATTTTCTAACAGAGAAATTACCTTATTTAGCCAATTAACATTACTCTTAGCTCTGAGTTGATTTTTTGCCAATGTATTCATCAGAGGAACAGGCTGAATTAGCAGACAGGCTGGCTTCTAATTGGAATTCCTTCCTTTTTATTAGTGAATTATTAGTATTTTATTTTTTTTTTTGCGTGTTTAACATCAGAAAGGCATTATTCATGTCTAGGTTGAGGTTCTAGGTAGTGTATACATACCAACAGGTGTTCCAGAGTTATGGCTTAAGTCTTAGGACTCAGAGGCCTTGTGGACACAAGTGTGATGTAAACAGTGTTTACATTAATCATAGAATCATTTCGGTTGGAAAAGACCTTCAAAAGCATCAAGTCCAACCATCAACCCGACCTGACATCAACCTGACATCATGTCCCATCACTAAACCATGTCCCTTAGTGCCACATCCACACGTCTCTTAAATACCTCCAGGGACGGGGACTCCACCGCTTCCCTGGGCAGCCTGTTGCAGTGCTTGACCACCTTCTCCATGAAGAAATTCTTCCTAATGTCCAATCTAAACCTTCCCTGGTGCAACTTGACACCTCGCGTCCTATCACTTGTCATCTGAGAAAGGTGACAATCATGCTACTCTCTTCTGCCCAGCCTGCAGAAGAGACAAAACTTTTACCAAAACTGTGACTCTATCCTTTGTTGGCATTATCAGTGGTCCCAACATGTTGTTATTTATGGAAGTGCAGTCACATGACCAGTTTTAGTCCTGGCTGTGTTTCTTTGGCCTTGAACCTATCCCTGTGGAAATCGTCAGGAAAAGTGATGGCACTCGTCATATGAAATTAGAGTAAAAAATATATATATATAGCTGCTTAAGGCTGTAAGTACACAGCTAAGTTAGACAAGTGGTCTCATCACTGATGTATCGCAGGCCAACTGTCCCACTTGTTTGTTTTGATAGTGACCCAAAGGTTCTGATTCGCAGTGTTCGTGCTTACATATCTGAATGTACACAGCTTAGGCCATGTCTGTAATAATTAAGGACAAGGTCTTTCACAAGTCTTTAAATTTTTTTTTAAACCACAATTATTATGTATACTTATTTTCCTTATTTTCCCTGCATGTGTCACGTAACATTACCCAGTTACATTATCTGGTGGAGATCATAACTTGAGTTTCTGTTATTTAAATTGGTGATAACCAAGTTCTTGAAAGCTGTATACTTCTTATGGATTTTTTAAAGGCAGAGAATAAATAAAAGTCTCTGTGTCAGAAGAATAAAATCTGGCTTATACAGATCTCCTTACTTATCCTAACTATATCTCTGTCCTCTTTACATTCTCTAAAAGATGAATCACTTGCCTCCTCTCCACTTCATTCTTGCAGGGTTCCCTACCTTGAAGCTGTATGACTTACAAGCTAAAAATAAGATGAGGACAGCAGATGGATAGTCAGATAGGAGAACACAAGCAAAATGGCACATTATTGGTCAGTATAGCAGCATCTTAATAGTTGTCATTTTTTTTTTCTGTACTATAACAAAGGATAGGTTTGAAAGAGGTAACATATAGTTTTGTGGATAGATACAGGGAATTCATCCCCTGGATGGAATTCACCCAATAAAACCTAAAAAGATACACCTGTGAAAATCAATGTTTGTGGGAGCATTTGGAGTAGCTGAATACTAACTCAAGTCTTTCAATACTGAATGAATGATGTTTTTTGGAGTGGGATTCAGCAGTGAGAGGGAAGGGAGTGGAAAGATAATCCAGGAAAAGAAATAAGTGACAAAATGGGAGAGACTGGTCAGTCAGATACTGATTCTTCGACCATGTCTTGAGGGGCCTGAGCAGAACAAATTTGCATTTGTCAAGGCTGGAGAAGGGGACGTGAAGCAATCAAGATGTGAGATGATGAGTACCTAAATTACTAATACAGATCTGTTGCATTGCTGCTGAGACAAGAACATACTCTGAACAAGTGGTAGAATGTTACTGTCAAAAGTCTCATATCAACACTTGTGATAGAAGTACTTTTGAGATGGCTCGATACAAATTCAGATGGCTTGCATGCAAATTAAATGGATTAATTGCTTTCTCTAAAGGAAGCTACAGAAAAATTCTGACAGCTCTAACTGCGTTATTCCCTAGACTACTTTTAAGCATAGTCACCTTCTGAAAAGCATCCCAGGAGGCCCCTTCAAAGGCAACTGTTAATGTTAACAATTTCAAAATTAAGGAACTCTGTTTAATTAAAGTAGCTAAGTATGATGGTAGTGGCGTGTGTGTATAGGACATTTCTCTTTGATCCCCATTTTCTCCAACACGTCTTCAACACTCAGCTTAAAGCACCATGTGTAATGGTCTAGCTAGTGAGGTATATTTGTTCTGTGAGTTACCAGAAGAAAACCGAAACAGCCATTTGGTAAGCAAAGTGCAGTTGCTTGTCATCATTCATGTGCATATGCTAAAGTGGTTATCCCCTCCCAAAACTTCGTTATCAATGCATCGCTTTTCTCATTTATGGAGCTTTCACTGTGATGTGCTGAGCCTTGGGCTCTGATAAACTGTGACTGTCACATTCAGTTACGACGTATACTATGTGTCCAGTTAACAGTGGCTTTCTCCCTTCACAGGGGACGTCATATGTCAGCTACCTGGTGCCATGCAGCTTGTTTTACTTGAAGCTGATTAGGTCATTAAAAGCAAAAGATTATACTCTAGCGAGCAGCACTGCATAAATCCTGTTTTCTGTGATAAATATTTCATACAGAAACATTTCATACTGGCTCAGGACTTGTAAAAATTAATTTCTGTCGGTAACTCAGATCACTTCACTGCTCTAGGCTGTGAATATAGCAGAAGCCTGACTTTTTTGTACAGTGCTTAGCATCAAAGCCCTGAATCCGGATTGGAACACTAATACACAATCACACAAATGTTAAATGAGATCAATAATGTGATGCAAACAGTTTGGATTTCTCAAAACTCTCCCCAGTAAATTTCCCATGAATTTCTGTGAGCAACTCCTGTGGAAGAATGCCAGTCCTATTATTATATTTAATTAAATTTTATTTTCCTCGTAAGGCTCTGGTACAGCCTTCTGTACATCCCAGCCTTACTTTTAGACCACGTTAATTGGTATCTTTTTCCTTGCATGTCTTAGCTCTATCCAGTCATAACTATATGTTTTCTAAAAATCCTTACTTTTTGGCACTTCCAAAAAAAAAAAAAAAGTCTTATTAGTGACTGTGGTTTCTCAGGCATCAGTTTATTGTATTAACTCTCATTTTTCTCCTACAGAGGCTGCGCAGATTGTGATAAGTAATAGTGAAAGTAAAATGTTAATTTGTTTGTTAACACTTTCTTAGAAACTGTCAGAATGTGGCTTTAGCATCAGCTGTTCATGGTACGTCAGAGTTAGGATCAGAGTAAAGGAAGAAATTGAAATTGGTGGCATCCTCAGTAAAGTAAATGATTTCTTCATTTACAGATATGGCTTTTAAATTCTGACACATTGCTGGTGGAGTCTTTAGGAAGTTCCTCCTCCCACAGTGTTTTTACACTGTTTGGAGATATTTTCATGCCTAACTCTGGACGAGTGGGAACCTGGAATGCTGTCAAAGTTCTTTACCAGCCATGCATTAAAAGCAGGAATAAAGAGTAAGTATATCCTTTTCTGACCTTGGGTTCCGATCTTTGATTCATTTTGCTTTTTAGGTCAGCAATATTTCTTTGAAGTTCTTTGGACAATCCATTAATCTCACAGGTGTATGTACCTCTTTGAAACTGCACATTTTTAATTTTTTTTTTAAAACAAAATGCCAGAGAAATAGCAGATTTAGTCAAAGAGAATCAGATGGTTAAATTTTTGCACCAGAGTTATGTTACATGCACATGGGTAACTTAGGTAGATGATACAAAGAGAAGTTGGCTCCCTTACATAGGAGAGTAATGTGCTTTTTCATTTATTCATTTTTCCCTGTATTAACTCACCATGTACTTTTAGAGCTTGGTCTTTTTTCCGGCTCTGTTGACAGGTGCTGGAAAGATTGCGGTGCCATGAATTCCAAGAAGGGGGAGTGAATTCCATCCATACTGTCTCAGATGTGCTGCTCTGTGACCGTAGCTCCAGGCTAGTGTAATCTGGGGAGGAGTAAAAATTGAGGGGAGATAAGGAGCATGGGCTGCTGCCTGAATGAAGTTCAAGTTTAGCCAGAATTCCCTCTTTGTTTTCAATTTTTGTGTTTTGTATGAAAATCTGATCTCATCTTCAAGATACTTATCGGAGTAACCCTGTCTGCTCTCCCCCAGTAAAGAATTTGACCTCTGGTACAGCTGAAACCAAGAGGGCAGAGGTGGGTAGTTCTTAGTTTAGCAAATTTTACCTGCCTGTTCCAACTTCAGTCTTGACTTTTTTTACATTCAGATTATGCTTTGCTTTGTGAGGGGTAGAGCTGTGTACAGGACTGGAATTTGTCTGCTTAAACCAAATTACCTTCACTAGTACAGATGTTTTCTGGTGGGTCACAATAAATTAGTATTATGATCATCTCTCTGTATATGGACAATGCATTTAACAGTGTCACTGTTAAAAGATACTTCTTCATGTAGCCTAGAAGAACAGAGAGGTTTACTCTAATTTCTTTCCTGCGAGAATATTTATTTGGGAATTTTGTATGTTTTGATGAAAGTGTGATATAAAAAATTAAAACAACACAATCCATGTAGGAGTGTAAGGCCTGGACATCTCTGAGCATTTTTATCTTCTTCCTTGCTTGTCTTCCAAGCTGTTCAATACTTAAGTACAACGTTGTCGTTTCCTTCTTTTGTGTTCTCCTCTTACCTTCATTTGAACTCTGGAGAACCTATTACACAGTCTGATGATAAGCATAGTAATCTTTGTGAACCATGCCAAAAGAACAAAATATTTGCAAACCTGCTCCATTCTTAGTATTTCTCCTGATTAAACTCTGCAATTCATGTTAACTTATCTTTTTTTCTTGCTTTCTTATAAGTAAGCCTAAGAACTTCAGGTTCCCTGTACATAAAGTCACCTTTTTGTGGTAACTGCTCCAGTTAAGTATTTTAAAATAAGAAAACTGCAGATGTCCATACAAGTTTGTGTGTAAGTTATTATGAACTATACTAATTCATTCTTATATCTAAGATCATGTACTGGAGCAGGAACCCGCTTGTGTAGTGCTGTAGCACATTTTGCACAGGTAGTAGCCCAAAGTGCTTTATGGAGCACAGAATAATTTGGGTAGTTTTCAGTGATGTAACCAGTGCATGTAGGTTTAAAAAAAAAAAATCGGTTCTTTTGGTTGGATTCAGTCTACTTCAGCATTGTAAATGCCTGTAAATTTTAGATCACAGAATCCCAGGGTGGTTGAGGCTGGAAGGGACCTCTGGAGATCATCTGGTCCAGCCCCATGCTCAAGCAGGGCCACCCAGAGCAAGTTGCCTAGAGCAGACGGCTAAGTAACTAGACCCCAAACTGCCTGAAGTTTCCTGTGTGGAAAACAGTACTTCTTTCAAGGATAGCTTTGCCTGCTTATGCTGACTGCCTAGAGAATTCGAACTCTACTTTTAGTGTAACTGTCTAAGGATAAGAATTACTGGGAATTAAGAAAATAGGGCTTTTGAATCTGAACATAGTAAGTAAGTGTATCTAAATCAGATAGTGTGATTCAAACTGCTGTTTTATTTCCTCTAATGTTAACTGAAAAGAGTGTACCTGACTGCCACATTAGATGTGGGTATGCAGTTGAATGGCACTGATTCATAGGCATTAGCAGCAATACATTTTCATTTGCACAGTATTGATTTTGGTGTCTGCAGATTTGATTAAACCTTTTTTTGTCTGATACCTTGCTGTTGTGGGACTTGAGGTAAACTGAAGTATAAAACTAAATAAATATGTAACGTACATGTTGGAGGGGGATTTTTATGTGACTTAAATATGTTAGTGGCTTAGGTGGACCAATTATTCTTAAAGAACTTGGACCTGCTCACTGTTGAAAATGAGGGAGGGTTAGTTTTCTGACAGGCAACTTCCTGCTTAGCTATTGATCTTTTTTTCTGTGAGGTGATCGCAGCTCCTAGTTCTGCTTTTACAGAAATAAATATAGGATTTTGGCCTTTGAGATAGAAGAACAAAAATATTCAAACCCTCTTGTCCTGTTTTTTTTTTCCCTATGTTTGTTTGTTTAAAACTGATACGATGTGCATCTTTAGTCTCTTCTAATTCTCTAGAAGAACTCTTAACCATGTGTGTTGTGGGGACAGGAGATCTGGTTGTTCTGTTTTGATATTGGTTGATGCGTGACTTCGTATTCTTTCCTTCTGAGGTGTAGATACCAAAGTTATTGTTGGTTTAGTATTGTTTTCACATTCTTATTTTTCTAGTAAAGCACAATGAAAAGGACATAAATGCTTGAATCTGATTCCACTAACTCATTTATCAATGACTCGGAGTAGTGCCTGGATGTGCAATAAGGCTGAGGTCTTTCTGTATTGAACAGTGATGTAAACACAGCAGAAGAAAAAAAAATACCAAAAAAACAGTGCAACTTATTTAATGCAATGTCTTTGCATTTAGTTCTCAAATATTTTTTCAAGAATTCTGAACAAAATGTCTGATTTCTTTAATAGTGCAAGTTTCAAATGTGTTTTAGACATCACATTCCAATAATAATTATAATATTTAGCTTGCTTGTTTCTGCATACACATCTACCTCAGAAATATTGCAGAGGTTTTCGAGCCTATAGTCTGTTCTAAGGGACTAGAACATTGTTCTGAGCTTCAAGTTGTCTGTGAATGAAAGAAGCCTCTCTGTTGTTCCATTCTCCAGGATAGTGACTGAGATATTGAACAGAACAGAACTAGGAACACGTGTGGAGCCTTGGGAATGAATTATTAACAGCCGTGCTCTGGGTATGTTAGATTGTGTTGCTTAAGAACATTCAGCAGCTAATAAGGCGTTGTGAAGTTAAGACATGGTTAGGTGTATCCAGACATGCTATTTATAGTGTAGCTCTTGGCATTTCTCCTTGCAGAGCCCTGTTCCGCTGATCTTTCTGAGGGTTGCCTTTGAAGTGTTGTATTGATGTAGCCTTTGCATCTTACTCCTTCAGCTATTAAACTGTGCTAGAAACACGTGTCCTATGTGTGATAGCATGAGTTCTGGGGAGGTCTGTCTACAGTCAGGCTCCTGGCCCTTATGGGAGCTTTATGAACAATCCTTCTGCAACAAATTCATTGAAAACCATATGCAGAGGAACAGTATGCTGTCATTTCTTAGTGAAGGATGCTTCTTACATTTTCTGCTCCATTCTTACTGAGATATTTATGGGTGCCTGCCACTTTTCTCTCAGCAAGGCTCCTTTTCTCCACCTACAAATCTGCTATGCAGACAGAAGAGGTCTTCCTTTCAAGTAACAGGTTCTCGGCAAATAACATGTTATACAAACAACCTTGACTGCTGGGAGTGATAATGTTAAATACTGCTGAAGTGCAAATGTTGTAAAAATTCATGAAGAAAATTGAAAATAAGGTTACATAGCAAATCGACCGTAAGTTGGCCTCAGAAAATATTTGTGAAGGTACAGTTAGAGGAAATTATACTTCTCCCTTTACAGGAGTGTGCTAGGCAAAGTTTTGCTTGTCAAAAAATTATTGATAGCTTTTTATTTCTCATATGCATCCACAGTGGCTCTGAATGGTTTAGAGCTTTTGCAGAAGCCTTCTCCTAGGTAAGAATTTGCTGCTTATCATTTGAGATAATGAAAGTTGAAAAGCAACTTCCAGAAACTGTTTATGTGTTTCTTATTACTTGTAGAGGGATAGAATAAGCGAGAAAAAAAAATGAGTTTGTGGCTCAAAACTTGAATTTTTTTGAGTTCCAGTGCTTTTATTAGAGTTTTATGATTACATCAGAGTCCATGTATAGTGAGATATTTATGAAGCTCTGTTACTGATGGATTGCAGAATGTTAAATTGTCCAGAGAAAGGCTTTCATTCTCTATACGACCTTACAATAATTCACCTCTCATAAAAGTACCAAACTGTCCTAAAATTGTCTGAAATTTATTAAATGCTATAGTATATCACTGGTTCTTGCATGTCTGCAATAGAATGCCTTTTCCTAGTATTTCAGTATCTCTTGCTTGTAGAAAATATACAGGGAGCACACAGACCAAGTGTTGACTGACTGAGGGGTGACCAATGTTTCACTGTTCTGTGGTTTCCTTCCAGTGATTTTTGTAGTATAAGAAGCTTGTTGTGCTATCTCTGGAATGATTAAATGAGTGGGACTGGGTGTGACTGTAAATGGAGTGTAAAGAGTCTGTGGTTTTTTTGTTTGTTTGTTTGTTTTTGTTTTGTTTTGTTTATTTTCCAGATAATCTTTTTTTCTGTTCCCTTCTTAGATTCTTTTGTGGTATCGAGAGAACCGACACCACAGATGGGCTGGTTTGCCCTAAAAGAGCTGACTGAGCAGACAGGCAAAGCTTTTTTGAAAGACGCAATCTGATGCCAGTCAAGGGCGTTGGGACAGGCAGGAAAGGAAAATACTCTTTCGAGTTTGAGAGAGACATGGAAGCTGTAAGCCCGCTGAACTTTGAATGCTTGTGCTGAACCCCAGAGGAAGAGATAAAAGCTCTTTTTTTTTTTTCTTCATCTAGAGACTGTTCTTGAGAAGAAAACCATTCTTCAGTACTGATAACATCCTTTCCCACCTCTAGGAAAAGACGTGTGCAACTTTTTATGTATAGAATTCAGGAGAAACGTCCTGACTCTTGTTTGTTGAAACTAGACATGCCATGCGCAACATCCTTTTATGGTTGTTACTGGAGAACTTCATTCTTGTTCCTAAACACGGGCATATCTTTCCAACTCTCTGGAGCTCTCATATTTTTGGTATCTAATCTTTCCAATTATAAATAGTCTTAGAAGTACTAACTGAATTAGAGGAAAAATGTTGGAATAAAACCTTTGTCTACCAAATGAGGTCTCTTGCATTTTTGCTCAAATTTTGCTCATGTTATCATTCCAGTTGGGTGTGTTGCTTAAGGTGCCTTTTTGCTCAGCTCTTGAAATTTAGCATTGAAGTCAGAGGAGTTATGGTTCTGACTTTTTTTAAAAATGGGTTTGCAATCCCAGTTCAGCTATTTGATGAAATTTGGTGAAGAGCCTGTCTGCCTTGTTGTGTTGCATGAAAAGTGCTTATGTATCACTACTCATCTTCCAAGGTACTGCTGTTATACTGTGCACTAGAAGTGTTAAATGCTGTATACACAGTAATTGGTAATGTACAAACAAGAAATTGAATGTAAGTACAATTGCTGAGTAACTTCTTGGGTTCTAATTTTTTAGAAAAAATAATGGATAAATATGCTATCAAGATTTCCTATCACATTTAATATGCTTTTGAATCAGGATTTGTGATTCTGTAATATGATAAAGCAAAAATACAGTTCAGGCTTATATATTGTTTTCCTTATTATTCTTCATATTTACTAGTGAAACACTAATTCAGTAAAGCACAACTTTGGTAGTTCTCATGTCTGTCATATTACAGTTGGTCAGCTCTTTTGGTAATATCAGAATTTGCGATGAGAGAAATGAC
This sequence comes from Anseranas semipalmata, assembly GCA_013399115.1. NCBI lineage: Eukaryota > Metazoa > Chordata > Aves > Anseriformes > Anseranatidae > Anseranas > Anseranas semipalmata. The sequence goes on along the minus strand of VXAA01006172.1, from coordinate 68,127 downwards.
GAAATATTTGTGAACTCAAAGCAGCAGGACTATCTGAAAATAATTTAAAATGTACAGCCTGAAACAGCTGCAGTGTCAGGTAGTTAATTCCACTTTTATAAGAACATAAGAATATAAGAAATTCCATGCTGGGCCAAATCAGTGTTCCATCTAGCCCAATATCCTCTCTCTGAGATCAAGAGGTGTTAATTAGAGGAGCATGTGAACTGTCTTTTACTACTCAGTTCATATAGTTGTTTCATTAAGGATGTTAAGAGGATACAGCCCTGCCTATTTCCTCTAGTATCTGTTCGTGCATCTTTTGACTGTCTTCTGAATAAACACTTTTTGACCTTACTGGTGCTGTTGGCCTCCACAGTCTTTTAAACCAGCAAGTTCCAGAAGTTCAATACCAGTGTAAAATACTCTTTCAACCTGTTTTAAGCTGATCTCCTGCTAGTTTCAGTGAGTTGCCTCTAGATCTAGGACTGGGGGATTTGGTGAACAAAATTCTGCGTTCATACTGGCAAAATAGACATGAAGATCCTAAACTTTATACAGGTAGTATGTCATGCAGTGTTCTTGCTAATTATATTTAGATTTACTGTCCAGTTTGCTGGAGAGACAGCAATGTCACATCTATGCAAGTCCTACTATAAGGCATGTATATCTCTGTTACATTACTTTTGCTTTAACACTGCTTTTTTTGAAAGCCAAATAGCCTAAATGTCATAGTGATGATACATTGAGGATACTTTTATAAGTGTAGGTCCAACTATAGCAGCTTTTCACTTAGGTGCTTAGAATTTGCTTCTGATAGACTTGTAAAGACTGTTGGGTTTACTTGGAAACTGTAAATACTCGACTCCTATAATGCCTTTTAAATGACAGCATCCATTTGAGCAGGAAGGAATCCTATAATTAGCCAAGAGTGAAAAAATAAAACTTACAAAAGCCTTTTGGGCAGATTGCTGACAAGAACTGCTTAAACCTCAAAACTTGATTTACTGAATTCTAGAGTCTTGAGCTGTTTTAAATTAATTAGCATTTGTTGTCTCTATTGTATTTCTCCATGACAGGCTGTGTAAACTAACAATACTTAGATTAATGAAATGATTTAGGCTGCTAATTTTACTTGCAATACTTTATATATCAGTAAGGCAAAAGCAAATTGGGAGCATATGACTCGAGACCATGGAAGGCTAATTTGTGAAGTTGTTGAGGATATTTCCGTTTGTTTGCTGAATGTGTGTGTGGTAACAATAGGATATTGCTGCTGGTTGCTTATTTTGAATGCTGTAGCATCAAGGATAAACAGAACAAGCAATTCTCATGCTGGGTCCTCTGAATATTGGCCTTAAGCTATAAATGAAATAATTTGTATGACTAATAGGCATAATAATTGATGCCTTTGTGGATATGAATGTGTGAGGCAGAAGGGGAGGAGATCTGGCTGGAAAGGTGGAAGGTGTTGTTCCAGGGAATAAAATTGCTGCAGAATTTTAGATTTTCAGTCAAATATATTGCTGATTTTCAGTCAAATAATTGCCGAAGGCAGGACTGTTAGATCTACTCAGAAGTCAGCCTTTGGATAGACTGTGCCTATTTCCCCTCTGTGTGGTTAAAGAGTATTAAATTTGGTCTACATTCTTCCCAGCGTGTATGCACTACCAGGATACCTGTTAAGCCTTCAAATTTTTCCTTACTTCACAGTGATACGAACAGATTAGGATTTTATGGAGTCATCTGTACTCCTGCAGACAGCAATACTTGAGCTCTCCTGTGGGTTTTGATTTTGCCGGCTTTCCTGGGGAAACGGCTCTTCTGGGAAATGACCATAGGCATTTGTTTCACCTGGATGCCCCTGCCTCCAATGCTCTGGCTTGGGCTTTTAAGTTCATACCAGCCAGTTCGGTTGATATTGATCAGGGCTGCAGCACAATATCAGTAGCAGAGCTGGTTAGAAGTCGCTTTTTAAACTAAGCACAATTTTTCTTTTCTTGGTAGAAGCTGATTTTTCTGAACTCTCAACAATAGTTTTGTGTCAATATGGAAATGTTGCTGAGGTGTGTCAGGCATTGTAGATGCACTTTCTTATGCACTTTTTTTTCCTTATTGGCTAGCTTCCCAACTGTCCTGTGTTCCTCACAAAGCAATAAGGCTGAGCAATATATTGCATTTCCTCTTTGTCCAAAGTTGATATTTTGTGATGGAAACAATTGCATGGACTACAGAGAAAACTGCTGAAATGTTTCTATATATTTTTACACTATTTTTTTCCAGATATTGCACTTCCTCCAGAATTTGGGGAATATTTTTTAATTGGAGAAAAAAAAAAAGAAAAAGAATCCACAATAATTTTGACCAGCTGGAATTAGTGCTGGTGATGTAAAGAATCACCTCTGAAAAAGAGACTTAAGCATTACTCTAAGAAGAGCCTTCAGATGTTTAATGATTCAGTGCATCCAGTGCATTTTGAATCTAATATCATTAACAAGTGAGCTTTACTGGTTGTAGTCATACCAAAAAATTTGTCCATTGAGATTTCCTGTTCCCAACTATTTGCATATTATTGCTGCAGACTGATGTTCAGCTGTTGTATTTCAAATAGCAGGGACTATATGTCATTAATATTATTAAGGCCTCTGAGTTTTGAAGGTTTTCATGATGATTAAGAAATGCGAACTCTTGCTTGAGTTGAGAGATTGTTGTATTGAAGATGATATTTTGTTCTTTCTGAAACTGCTGAAACACTCGCTGGCTTCTGTAAAAAAAAGTCAGTTACTGAGAAGCTGTTTTTGCCCCCACAACACAGAATTTTGCAGACACTTTTAGCACCTCTGCAGCTTTCCTTTATGTGTAGGACCATTCTGTTTAACACAGTTATCCAGGTAGGTTTCTTGTATCATCAATTATGTATGATGCAAGTCTTTACTCAGCAAATTGCTGAAAATAATGTAGCAATGGGTACCAGATAACTATAAATGTTCATTGATTGCCTTCAGAAGAAATTGAAGAGAACATACTGTTGTAGTTGGTTATGAAGAAGTTAAACTGGAGATTGGAAGGTTTCTAATATCAGAGAAGTGAGATTTCTGCAAAACCTTTCAGTAGGAATAATATTGCCAAGAAGCATAACTGCTTTTAAGATGCAACATGATAAGAAGATCGGGAGAGACTCTTTGATGGAGAAAGACTCTTTACCAGGGTGTGTGGTGATAGGACAAGGGGTAACTGTGTTAAATTAAAAGAGGGTAGATTTAGATTAGATTTTAGGAAGAAGTTCTTCACTCAGAGGGTGGTGAGGCACTGGAACAGGTTGCCCATAGAAGCTGTGGATGCCCCATCCCTGGAAGTGTTCAAGGCCAGGCTGGATGGGGCTTTGGGCAACCTGGTCTGGTGAGTGGCATCCCTGCCCGTGACAGGGGGGTTGGAACCAGATGATCTTTAAGGTCCCTTCCAACCCAAACCATAATTCTGTGGTAAAATTGCAAAAAGGAGTGCTTTCACGCAGGTTCTTTTCTTGCAGGAAAATGAGCTTTCTGGCTGGGAGATGCCTTCTAGTTCAGTGTGCCAGCTGTGTCACAGAACTACCAAAAGACTTCCCAGTTCACCTTCACTGCACAATGTTTGCTCTCTCTTTAGAGTGACAAGTTAGCATATGCGTAGAGAGCCACACTGGTACCACAGTCTTGATTGGGCTCCCATTCAATAATATCGTAATTATCAAGTGTAGTGTTTTTTCTTTACCCCTTATGTGTTCTTCTATGCCTGAAGTCCATTCTAATTAACTTTATTTGCAAAGGATTTGTAGTAGTTTATCTGCAGCTGCCTTACTTTCTGCTGTTGCATCTCCTCTTTGAATGAACTAATCTACTCAAAGGCTTCTATTTTCACTGTACTGTTGGCTTTTAAAATTTGACCTGTAGCTGCACCTGATATTTTAATGCCAGTGTTGTGCCTACCCTGCATAGAGCAGGCATCTGTACAAATTTTGCCAAAATCACATCAGCGAATAAGGAAAATGATGATAAAAGGAAACTGTTCCAGGGAAATTACAGTTTCAGTGGGAAAGGGGAAGTATGACATATGCGAAGTTTTAACTTTAGTAATTAAGATTTTGTTTGGCAATGGTGTGGATTGGATGAGTGGAAACAAATTTTGCTGTTTGCGAATTCTCAGGATCAACTGACTCTGTGATTCGTGGTGTTCCTTACTTTGCTGCAGGTTCTTGTAATTATATTGTGAAATACTGAATTTGCTTCTCTTATGAAGTCAGTACAGCAGAAAAAAAATGAATAACTTTAAAGCAGCAAGCTGAGAGCTTTTTGTGAACAGTGATTACAGCTTTTATTTGTATAGCAGGATAACTTCTCCCTTTGGATTCAGGCATAATGTTCTGGAGTGTCTGGTATTTGTGTATACTTCAATATGGAATATAAGCAGCACTGTGGAAATGATTTAGTTTTACCCGAAGGTTTAAAAATCAGAGGCCAGAAAACATTTTTATCTTTATATTGTTCTGAAAATCCATTTCAGCTTCAGAAATGGCCTCCTGCTTGGTATAATAGGTCTTAAAAAGGGAATTAAGGTTTATGGAGCATATGCAAATCTTCATGTGGCACAGTTAGTATAATAACCTGCATGAGAACATTAAGCAAAGTGCTTTAATGCCGTGCCTGTGCAAGCCAGGGTTTTAGGTATAGGGCAAGAACAACACTGTGCTGTCACTGATTGTACAGGGCACCATTCATTCAACTTTGATTTCATTTGATCTTTTTTTTTTTTTTTAATAACTTTTCTTTGCCACTTGCGTGGTTAATTATTCTCAGTAAGTGTTATTCTTTGTTGCTAGTCTAGAGCCCTGAGTGCACACCTGAAATCAGTGCCATTAGGGTAGGATATTAAAGACTCCATCCATGTGCTGCTGGGTGCTGGTGTTAAGGCTGCCGGTTGATCTGACACTGGTGGGGAGGAGGAGGAGGAGCAGCGGGAGGCAGGCAGTTGGAGAGGCCTGATGGGAAAATACTTGCATCTAACATGAGTACAGTTCACATCATTCGCCTGGAAGATTGAACAGAGGCAGCTCTGTCCTGTTAAGTGATAGATCACCTGTGAGCTCTGTGGGTTATGGGCCATATTTTGTACATAGTGCCTAATGCCATGCTCCCCTGGTTTATGGCTACAGTCTTTACTGGTAACTGGGGTGTAACTACCAGTAACATGTTATGGCAAGGGGAAACCACATTGCTCACTGGGTTTGCTGCCAGCCCGTGGTGCATACCACATTGCTGCTCCTCTCCCCACACTGACTCGATGAGGAGCTTCGAGTGCCTCACTTAAGCCAACCCTGCTTTTCAGTCACCGTCTTGGGTTGACTGCTGAGGTTACTGTACCAGCTGTTCGCCCTGTCTTTGCAGCACGGATGTCTGAGCCACCTGACAGTAAAGTCCTCAACTGCTGCAGTTTAGAGCATATGGTTGAAACTAAATTCTTGCCAATTTGGGGTTCCTTAAAGACATTTAAAGAGACTGTGAACCGTGTCAGTTTAGGAAATGAGTCCTGAGCAGTTCAGACATCCAGGCAGGGTCACCATCTGGGGACCATCTCCATCAGCCATCCTATCCCTGCTCATCAGTCAGGTCATTGGTTACCTAAAACTGAGTGACGCAAATACCTCCCAGCGCACACAATGCACAGAACCAACAAGTTACCAGCTTTATAGCATTTAAACTTCAGTTCTGCGTGTCTTCTATTTTCAGCTTTAACAGTAAATTTTTAAACAATTAATCATTACTTAATAAACCTGTGCTGATTTATCATAATTGCATCTATAAATACATTTCTAGTGGCTATACACATGAATTTCAACAGTCCCTTCCCTAAGGCCGCATTAGTCAGCATGAGTTCAGACTGATACGTAGACTTTTTTTTTTTTTCCCAGACTCATAAGGAAGTGTAAAAATTTTATGATGTTGCTTTAACAAGGCCCACTGCGATTTGGGATTATTTATCTAAGCCCTTATTAAAGACAATGGTTAGCCATGCAAAGCAAAGCTGCTTTTCAGACAGTCCAGTGCACTTTAGAAATGATGAGAATTCGATAAAAGTAGAGCTGAAATCATGGAGAGAAGTATGAAGGTACTTTCCTCTGTGCCCCTTTACCCCAAAGCCAAAGTTACTATTAACCACTGGTATAAAAAGAAAAATGTAGTGACAGCACCACTTGAATTTTAAGGCCATTTCACTATACTAGGAACCAGCAGTGGAAAACTTTTATCATTGTTAGAATGAAACTATTTGCGACACTGAAGAAGAAACCAGAAGGTGAAAAAGATCAGCCTCATTCCCTAACAAGAGGATTAATTCTCCTGTACAATTTATGTGATTGCCTAACTTTATTCTTCAGTACTCAAATCTCTACTCTTTGTCTGTGAGGTAATTTTTACTCATGTATACCTCTTTTGGGACCTCAGTTTAGCATCTCCCTACTGCCTTCTCCTAGGCAGCTATAGAAGAAGAATTAAATGGAATGTATTTCATGAGATACTTTATGTTCAACTCCCTCTTGTTTTCTTTCAGTAATTAGGAAATGAGAGAATTTCTAAGGGCTTGGAAATGACAAATCTGATGTAAAATTAGATTGTTGAATTAAATTATAAAAATTGAACCTAGTATTTTTAGGAAGAAGATTTTACAAGGGGCCATAGTGTGGTTGATAGAAAGTTATGTTACACACTTCTGAAGCAACAGAGTTGCTTTATTTTTTCATTTTGTGAAATCTGAGAAATCTGTGTATTGAGAAATTTTGCACTCTAAACTTAAACACACTGTTTGTCAAGAAATAAGTCATTCCTCCTTTTTTCAGAGTTATACATTGACAAATGCCTACCCTATTTCATTCAACCCTCCTTTGGGTAAATTTCTGCCATTTTCCTTCTCAGTGTTTGCTCTTTTGAATTAAGCTTTGGTTCTGACTTCCTTTTATCAAATCTGTAAGATTGCTTCTCTGAGTTCAGAGTTAATATGTGAATTCCATTCTGTAGGTCATTCAGAGGCACTACTGAAGCATCAGACACATTGGTGTTGTAATCTCATGAAACTGAGTTCACCGCTTCTGCAGGCATGTCCAGATCCTATTGTATAGGGTATTCTATCCTCAAACATAAATTCCCATATATCACAAGAAAAATCCATAACGCTGCATATTTGCTGCAGTGCCTTCAGGGTGTACATTACTCAAGCAAAGGTGAATTTTTATATTGCCAGTGTCAGAAGCCTTATTTGGAACTGTGACTGGGAAAGTATACTTCCTCTTCCTTGGAAAGGTCCCCATTTGTCAAGGATTTCTGATAACTAGCTCTGAAATACAATGAGATTCCTCAGAAAGAATTTACTGGTTCACTGGCAGTCCCCACAAGGCAGTCTGCAGGTAAATTGGCTGCACAACCCCAAAAAGCATTGAAGAAAAAGCGCAAGCCCTGAATGTAGCAAGGGCAGGTATTCCCATTTTTACAAGCAGTGACACTGAATATTGTATGAAAGGATGCAGAAGCATAGATGTTTTTGAATATTGATTCAGCTACTGCTGCTAACCCTTAAGCAGCACATGCAAATATTTTTATGCTGTATAGAAACAACAGAAATATGTAATCTCTCCCATGTCCCAGATAATAATTAGATTTTGTTTGAATAAGTAGTAGAAACATTGTCTTTGAAAGTCATTGTGTTCATCTTAATGTGAAATGATTTAGTCCGTATGCAAAGTTCTGCTTTTTTTTGGAAGCAGAATTGGTAAAATGATCTTTAAATCTGATGAAGCCCCGAACAGTTTTCTTTGATGGCATGAATTGTTTTATCTCTGCAGCATCTGTGAAATTTAAGATTGTCAATAATGGGTATTGCTACCAGGCCCACATAATACAGTTGCTGATACTCTGTAGGTACTTTAATCAGGTTTACCAATTTGGAAATCATCTGGTATTTGTTTTTGAGTAAGCGAACAAAAATTTTTTTTGAACTGACTTCAGTAATGTCTCTGTGAGCAAAGGACAACTTAAAATGGATAAAACTGGAGAACAAGTCAGTCACGGTTGAAACTAGGGGTGTAATAACTTGAAATAATTCTTAAGCTTGCATTTGTCATGCTTGGAATTGTTATAAAAGGTCAAGAATGGAGTGTATAGTTATTGTATTTACATCTTGGACATTGTACACTAATTTCTTTTGATATAGGTGTATTCATAAAATTCCTTGCTAAGGTTGTGCAGCATGGTTCACTGTCTCTGTTTTCATTATGAGAAGTTCTACTCCTCTTGGAGAACTGAGGTATCTTTACTGTCTCTGGCTTTACACTTTTCGTCTGAGTTTGCTCTGAATAATTTGTTTATCTGAGAATTGATTAGAAGAACTGAAGTGAATTAAATGCCATTTCAAATGAGATTGGTCTTCTTTTTCTTAAGCAGCTGACTCTCACAGAGTCTGGATGGACTGCTCATGAGGTTTTTAGGTCTTTTCATACTAAACTAGTTAAAAAAATTAGCGTTTTATCTGCCTTTCCACCATTTTGCATGATGGGTTTGGGCTTTTGATTGCCTTTTTATCAAAATTTTTCATTTTACGTAGTGCAAAATAATTCTCAGATACTGAATGTAACATTTGTATACAAGGAAACTTTCTGTTTAGGTAAGGGACCCTTGTATTTGTGATACGATATTTGACACCCTGTGTTTTATTTCTACAATATGGCATCTCATTTTGGTGATTTTGAAATTAAGGTTGTATTTTCATGAAGAGTTGTAAAAGCACCTCAGGAAAGTAGTGTTACTGCTAACATCCTGGCATTCAAAACTCAAGACATGCCAATATCAATAAATACATCTTCCTGCTGAGTCTTCCTGCTATATTTTGATTGGAACTTCCAACCTGTGGGAGGCAAAGGAGGGAGGAAAAAGTCCATAAAATCATTCTTGTAAGAGTTTGTTGGAAATGTAGCCCAAGAGAGAGCAGACAAATTGTGTTCTCTTTGGGGCTTTTCTCTAGGCATCGTGATGCCTAGAGAGGCTGAGACAGTCTGTTCTCTCAGCCTCCTTGGAGGAAGGTAGGCTGCATACAGGAAATGCTTCTCAGTGTACACACAAGTTGAAGGAGGCCCATTGCATTTACGGAAGCATCATTAAAGGGTGAGGATGAATAGAGGTAACCAGCATAGTTGGTTTTTGATAAGATTCCATAATTTCTTGGGGTTAGCTTAGGGAAGAAGTACACTGAGGCAAATATTTTGTACTTCTCTGAGGAAATGTTTGTGTGACGGTACTTTCTATCTGCCTTGCCAGTTACCCCACCCTCCTTCAGACCCCCTTACTTTCAAACCCGTCACAATTGTAGAGATAAACAATCTCAATGATATTTTTCCCACAATTCTAGTAAAACAGGTGGTTATATAGAGGAGAGCATCCTTGTTAATGCCCCGATGAGAAAAAGCTATAACTTGAAAGCAACAGGTAAAAGAAGAGTGTGCTGAGGAAGGCAACTGGTCCACAGGAATCCAGACTTCACCAGTGCCATGAGCAGGTGGAACTGCATCCTTAAAATTTCATGAATCTTTCAAGGGTGAGCTGTTTGGAATTACTTTGCATTTACTGTAGGGTAAGCACGTTCATGTCAGCAGTTGCTGTGAAGCAGCTATTACACTGAACTTTGTTTTTCTACAGCACTGCTGTGTACTTCTACCTTTCAGGATGTCAGTTACTTGAGGAGGCTTCCTCCCATTTGCCCAGCTTAGGGCAATGGCCCTTATTTTCTGCATGCCTGAAACATCTGAAGGTTTAAAAAAAAAAAAAGGCTGGAACCTCAGGAATTGAGTATTCTGTTGATACATGCTGGCTTTTTAGGTCAGTGGTGCTGTTACTTGCATTTGATATACCATGTAAGCAACATGGCACCAGTCTGGCTTTTAGCAGTAGGTCAGTAGCATGCTGCTGTGTGTCCTCTGCATCCATCCCAAGCCCAGTAGTCTTGTGATATAGTAGTTATTGCAATACATTAGGGAAATAATGAGCCATCTGTTCTAATTTAGAGTAAAGTGTATCCCAGGAAGGAATCAAGATGTGCTAAAGATGAAGAAAAGTATTTTAAGGGACAGGCAAAGTTACCCCTTCATTCTGTGCTGTAGGCATATCCATGACTTCAAACAAGAAAGAAACTGCAGTCTACAGTCATGGTAGAACTATTGCTAATTTAAATTAGCAATTAGGTGATGACCATCAGCAGTGTCATCCTCCAGTATGGTAAATTGCTCATCAGCAGTGATGTGGCTACAGCGATCTGTATTTTTATTGTTTCCAGCAAAATTATTTGAATTCTCTCCACCTGGGATGCAGTAAGACATTCTAAAAGTGCAGCTTAAAGCCTTAACACAACCATTAAACTGAAGCAGCACATCCTAAAGCATTGGCCATGCAGTTTTTATGAGAGTAATTTGCTTCTCCTTTTAGTGGGACCACATTGCTTTGCTGCTGAGAAGCCTACAATTACGTTGTACTTCGGAGCTATGCCAGCAATTCTGCATGGTATGGATGTTCAAGACTTTATCCGGTGCCCAGCAAGAACTAAGCTCCTGTGCTTTCTTGGTTTTGTACAAGAACTTCTTAATTAGGCAGCGTTTCTGCTTTGAAGAGCAGTGAGTCCTGCTCTTGCACCCAGCTAAGCAAAAATGATGTAAAGAATTTTAAAAAGCAGTTTAAGGAAATATATTGTGAATACATTGAATTGTCTTCCATGTTTTCTTACTATTGATATCCTATTTTTAGGATATAAAACTATTAGATAGTGTCCAAAGGAGGGCAACAAAGATGGTGAAAGGTCTAGAGGGCAAGACATATGAAGAGCGGTTGAGGTGACTTGGTTTCTTCAGCCTAGAGCAGAGGAGACTGAGGGGAGGCCTCATGGCGGCCTGCAGCTTCCTCACGAGGGGAGCGGAGGGGCAGGCGCTGATCTCTGCTCTCTGGTGACAGCGACAGGACCCGAGGGAACGGCATGGAGCTGTGACAGGGGAGGGTCAGGCTGGGTGTTAGGAAAAGGTTCTTCACCAAGAGGGTGGTCGGGCACTGGAACAGGCTCCCAAGGGAAGTGGCCACAGCAGCGAGCCTGCTGGAGTTAGGAAGCATTTGGAGAACTCTCTCAGACACATGGTCTGATTTTTGCGTGGTCCTGTGTGGAGCCGGGTGTTGGACTCGATGATACTTGCTGGTCCCTTCTAACTTGAGATTTTTGCCGTCTAGTCTATATATATTTGAGCATCACAAGCCCAGCAGGAGCTTTGTTTTCTCTCTGAGCTTGTATTCCTTGCAGTCAGATGTTCTGATGAAAATTATAAATTATGACTTTTTTTTGCAGCTTGCTGCTTTTGCCACAACTTCAACTTTTGCCACAAAATCTTGATCTTGCAGATAAATGAAGAAAGAATTTCCCTCCCCATATGCAGTTAATATTATGGGATGGCTCTGTAGATCTAGATGCTGCTGCTACACCTTTTATACACTATGGCTTTGCTGGTACGACATGTCATGGGAAATACCTGGCAGGCTTGGGATTTTATCCCCAAGGTCAGTTCCCTCAAAATTAAATTTCCTTTTTCTCTTCATTCTGTGATCAGCCTATTTTTGCTTACCTGGTGCTGAAACTAAATAAAGATGATACTGTCATAGATGTACTCACTGACCATCTGTGCATGGTATGAGTACTGTCATGAATTTTAGGTTTAGTATGTTTGCAGGTGTTCATGGTCCCACGCATCTAGGTGTCCCATTGAACACAAGTCTGCCTTACATAGGTGCTTGATTTAGCTTTTCAGACATTCATTTTAGATATTACGAATCTTCAGCGTCAAAGTTACAGGATAGGTGAACACCTGCTAAACCTTCCCTGTGATGTTTAAGCTTTATTTCAGTGTTTCTTGCAGCTGAAGTTCTGATTTGTGTTCTGCAGATACTGTACAATTAGTGCTGTTTTGCAGTGGAATGAAGTATTTTATGGGTGATAGGGTTTACAACTGAAAAGTAATGCTTTGGAAATTGCGTAGCACTCAGCTGGAGGAGGCAAGACAATGTAAAAAAGCAGTTGGTACACACCCAAAAACCTTTAGTCTGGAGAAGTATATTGAGGATTACTTTGAAATTACATGCTCCAAGGCGAAGTTACTCCTGGACAGGATTAAAATCTCAAGATTTATTGCCATGCAAAAAGTTACATTATGGGGAGATAGGTTTCTGTGCTTCAGAGGAATAATGTACTTGTAAACAACCCTTTCTGTGTTGGCACAATGTGCTAACGCACATTGGTTTTCTGTTTTCATCCTTTTCCACTTTGAGAAAAAAGGAATTGAATTCTTTGGGCTAAACACAGGACTTGTGCTAATAACTTTTTTGAATAACTGCACCAAAGCCATCATAGTTACGTTGTATAGAAGTAAAGAGCAGACCGCTGAGTATAATAAAAATGTTCATTGATGCAAAGTAAAAGAAAGAGAATTTGACCTGTACATTGCAAATTGAGGTAGGCAGCTTTTACTTCTTTCTCTGACTTTCCTTAAATAATTAATCAAAGCATGTTGAAGAGTAGTAAAATGATTTAAAATACATAAATAAATGGAAAGTGGTTGAGATTCATATGTAGTTGTCTAATGCAAACAAAACCATTTAATCCCTGTCCTTCAGTGTATTTTTTTAGCATGGGGTACTTAATCTATGCTACATATTGGAGTTACAAATTAGAAAACTGCAGGTGTAATATCTGTTTTAAATCACAGAAGCATTCATTACATCAAATAGCATAATTTTACTTAAAAGGCCTTTTGAAATATTACAAGAACATTTGATACTTCTTATGTCAGCTGTTTTGAAAGATATTATGGCAAGGGGCAGATGGTACTCTGGTGAGGTTCAATTTGAATTTGCATGACAAGCCTTTCTTATTAGTATTAAGTAACTCATCTCTGTCAAATGGTAGCACACAGAAAGTTCAAGGAGGGCTTAATGTTTCGTAGGATAAGATGATTTAAACCTGTTTCTGTAGTGGATTTCTAGCTAACTTCTTTTTAACCAAACACCAGAAGTACATAGCTGCTTAACTTAAAGTATACATTGCACAGAAAAAAGTCAGAAGAATCTTAATAATGGTTATGTGTGTATACTTATATTATATACACTTTATATTACTTTGTATTAATCTATGTAAAATTACATTATTATATAATAAAATACAACTAATTTATGTATGATGTAAATATCAGTAATTTCATGGTAAGACTGCTTTACAGGAGAGTATTTAAGACTATTTGGAAGTGCAGAAGTTCACAGTTAAACCTTCATCCTGTCTGTATAGTGATGCACTGGAAAAAAAATTAAGGTTCACAACTTAGAGATGGAGCTAGAATGTTTCTTTTGTTGGCCACTGTAGTCCATTGCACTAAACATAAAAAAGCAACTCCTCATGTGGGTTCCTGGATTACTGCTGTATGTCCTCTTACTCCCTGTGGCAAGTTCCACTACTCATATCCTTGTAAGGACACCAGTGGGTTAAATTTTCATTCTTGCCTTCATTGTCTCTTCAGAGAGATTTAATACCTGTTAATTTGGAATACCATGCAACTAGTAAAGATCCTAGGGAAAGTTTGCTCCAAAAATCACTTGACACTCCCAGCTATTGAAGATGAATAATGAACCATGTTAGAAAAAGACTGCAGATGTTTGTTTTAGGAGGAAAACAGTGTCTTGATTCTGTAAAGAATTTTTTTTCCAAAGAATTTTGCTGTAGGCTATGAAAGCGCTGCACTTCTTACTGTTCCATATTATTTAAATTTTGGCAAGAGTTTAGAAGCTAATGAGCATGCATTGATTTTTATGTCATTTTTAGATCATTGCAAGGATAATTAGAAGTATAAATAACTTAGCCTCCTGGTATATTAAGTACATAGACACATCATGAACCATAATTTAGAATTGTTTTTAGATTAAATCATTTTTACAAATAGTTATTTAATTTAGCAAGTTTGTCCTTTGGTTCAATAAAGTCATCTGTCATTTACATCAGAGCTGCAGCTTGTGGAAGGGGCAACTTTAACAAAATTCGGTGAACCCTGAGAGTTAGTGCTGAGCCTCTGTCAGCTTTTATATTAGATTCTTCAGCATGGCTTTGATTCAGCAAAACGCTGAAGCCATAACTAACTTATAGTAATCTCCTTCAAGTGTTTCACAGCATTTGGAGCCCTATATGCAAAGCACATTTACTTAGATTGTAAATAATCGAGTGAAATTAACCCAGTGCCTTGGCACTAACATTGAGTAGTTCTCTGAGTACAAGCTTTTTTATTTTCCTGTTTTGATCTCTGTAGACTACCCTAAGTTAATCTATTAATGGAAGTAGCTTGGTAAATCAAAAATGGTGATAGGAGAGCTCTGGAAAGGAAAAAAAGGGCTTGCCTGTTCCTCTTCAAAAGCAGACTGTTTTGTCTGTTGCTGAGAAAGTTACATTTTGAAGTTAATATCCTGCATGGTGGAGGATGATTACCACTCATAAATGGCTTTGGCATTAATGGAAGAAGTGGAAACAACTTCTTCTGAAAAAAAGGCATGTCTAGTAAGAGGTCTTGTCCAGTTTTTCAAAATCTTATAAGAATCCCAGTCATTTTTTCATGATTTTGAAATATTCAAATATTGAAAGATTTCTCTTAACTTCACTGATAATCCATGAATATGTGCATTTTGTGAAGACTTAGGACATTATGGGTGGCTTCCATGACCTGATGGGTGACTGGGTTTGTTTGCTAGTACTTAGAGTCAAGGAATTATAAAATAAATGTAATTCATTATTTTGGTGTCTTAAACCTTGCTTTTAAGGACACTATTTTCCCATCTTACTCTGTCTTACATAGGCATGGTAGCAACTCATTGAGATTAATTCCATAATGACCATTGGAGAAATATCTGATGAATCCAATGTGTGTATTTGAAAACATTGTGATCAATTACTTCTGCTGAAGAAGTAATTGTTTTATCTTTAGTCTTATCTGTAGTCTTATCTGAATACTTGTTTTCAATTTTTGTTCATCTCTGCTTTCAGAATTAGTTGAATTAGGTGATCAGGCCCAGGCAGCATGGGTTTACAAAAGGCAGGTCCTACTTGACTAACCTGATCTCCTTCTATGACAAGGTGACACAATTAGTGGGTGAGGGAAAGGCTGTGGATGTGGTCTGCCTAGACTTCAGTAAGGCTTTTGACAGTCTCCCACAGCATTCTTCTGGAGAAACTGGCTACTCATGGCTTGGACTGGCGTATGCTTCGTTGGGTTAAAAACTGGCTGGATGGCCAGGCCCAAAGAGTTGTGGTGAATTCAGCTGGAAGCTGGTCACTAGTGGTATCCCCCAGGGCTCAGTACTGGGACCAGTTCTCTTTAATATCTTTACCAGTGATCCGGATGAGGGGATCAAGTGCACCCTCAGTAAGATTGCAGGCAACACCAAGTTGGACGGGAGTGTTCACAGAATCATTTAGGTTGGAAAAGACCTCTAAGATTATCCAGTCCAACCTATAACCTAACACTAGCAAGTCCACCATAAAACCATGTCACTAAGCTCTATATCTACACGGTTTTTGAAGACCTCCAGGGATGGTGACTCAACCACTTCCCTGGGCAGCCTGTTTCAATGCCTCACAACCCTTTCAGTGAAGAAATTTTTCCTAATATTTAACCTAAACCTCCCCTAGTGCAACTTCAGCCCATTTCCCCTCATCCTATCACCTGGCGCATGTAAGGAGAGACCAATCCCCACCCCGCTACAGCCTCCTTTTAGGTACCTGTATAGAGCGATAAAGTTACCGCTGAGCCTCCTGTTCTCCAGGCTAAACAATTTTTGATCTGCTTGAGGGTAGGAAGGGTCTGCAGAGGGATCTGGATCCATGGGCTGAGGCAAACTATATGAGGTTCAACAAGGCCAAGTGCCGGGTCCTGCACTTGGGGCACAACAACCCCAAGC
>VXAA01006172.1:37202-52100 GCA_013399115.1 Anseranas semipalmata | reverse complement strand
GAGCCCCTCACTACAAGAAGGACATCGAGGTGCTAGAGCAGGTCCAGAGAAGGGCAACGAAGCTGGTGAGGGGTCTGGAGAACAAGTCTTATGAGCAGCGGTTGAGGGAACTGGGGTTATTTAGCCTAGAGGAAAAGAGGCTCAGGGGAGACCTTATCGCTCTCTCGAATTACCTTAGAGGAGGCTGTAGCAGGGTGGGGGTTGGTCTCTTCTCCCAAGCAACAAGCGACAGGACAAGAGGAAATGGCCTCAAGTTGCACCGGGGAGGTTTCAGTTGGATATTAGGAAAATTTTCTTCACTGAAAGGGTTGTTAGGCATTGGAACAGGCTGCCCAGGGAAGTGGTTGAGTCACCATCCCTGGAGGTATTCAGAAGATGTGTAGATGTGGTGCTTAGGGACATGGTTTAGTGGTAGACTTGGCAGTGCTAGGTTAGTGGTTGGACTGGATGATCTTAGAGATCTTTTCCAACCTAAATGATTCTATGATTCTATGAATTCATAAAAGATTTGCTGATATTTTTTAAAGAAATGCAAATTTCCCTGGATTTCCCATATTATCACCTAAATAGCTTTGAAAATACCACTTCATTTTTTTTAAAATGTCTTGTTCATATTGCTATAGGAATTTTACTTTCCTGGCTGTGTTTCTTTGACTGGTTATGGGAACGTGACAATGATATCGTGCTCTAAATTTCTTCTTCACACATCCTGTTCCTTAGAGAAAATAATTGAAAAGGACAAAGGGGAGGATAGTCTCAGCCTTTCATCTTTATTTCTTGCTTGTTTTCAACATTCCAATTTGAAAGGTTAGCACATTGCACATAATTGTTTCATATCAGCATCCAACCCAGTAACCAAATATGTTGCTTCTTAAGTAGAATTTTACTGTTCGCTTTCTGTACTGCTTTTAGTTCTGAAACATATGCTTGAAGCATATTAAACAGTTTGATTAGCATTCATCACATGTGGTTCTGTCTTTCTCAAAAGGAAGGGTATATGAAGGTTTTATTTTATATGTTTTAATCTTACATCTGTTTATTGTGTGTCTTGGCCAAGGCCAAGACTAATGTATATCTTGTAGTTGAAACAGAAAGGATGAGTTTGGGGTGTCATTTTCATCTGTAGGGCCTGCGTCTCAAGTTTGGATTAACACCGGGAAGAGCTCTGATTCTTGCCCTTATGGGGCAGTATCATTATCACCAGCCCTTCTTCCCGTCCCCAAACAAGATTTTCTTTTCCAGTTGCCCTGTACCCACAAAATTGAGTGGATAAGTAAAGCTGAAGTAAAAGCACTGAGTTTCTCAGTTTGGCTCACTAATTAGGGAGTATAGTAGGCTGAGAAGAATGTGTTTACTTTACTTATAGTAGTTGGTTTTGCTAGATGGAAATGCCATACTGAGTTTCTGCTAATATTGTCCCAAGTAAACATCACTTGTTTGTCTGGTATATATGCTGATGACCTCCATCGACAGCTTTTCTCTGTGAGGTCACTCGAGATATTCTATGATTCTACGATTCTATGCTATTTTATATATGTAGTCAGCACCACTCTGATTCCTAACTGAGATGCCTTACTTACATTTCTATATTGAATGGACCCTACATAGTACATGAGAACAAATTACATCTCTTACTCTGTCTGGGTAACTAATACGGATTTCTCTCCACTAGTCAGACACTGATTTTCAGGAAAACTTGAAGCTTGTTCAAACCTAATTTATTTGAGATCTTCCTTAAGAAAAATTGGTTGAAATATGCTAAGGGGCTTAAAAGTTCTGGGAAAGGGGGTGATAAAGAAAAGAAGAAAATGGGAAAGATGGAGTGACAGACATAATGCTTAGAATAATTAGGGTTTTCCTGTTGGTGAGATCACTGGCAGGCAAAACTGGATGATGATGACTTATAGAGGTGGATTTAACATCCTGTGGAAAAAAAATCATTCTGACATGTCCTTTTCTTAACTCAGAGCAGGCTCCTAGTTTGAACCATTTTATTGAGTATGTTTTACTACATCTTTTTGTTTTAAAGCCTGGTTTCTGAAGCTGACTCACATCTCCTTCAAACACTGTCAAGGTGTATATTTAGTGGTGAGGTTTTACTTGTCACAAAGTCAGTCTGAAGTAGATAGTCTTGTGCCCTGTGATGATTTAGGGAATCTGTGAAGAGTTTATTAATTTTTATTTGATACTGAGGGTCATAATTCTTATTGTCAGACTGGAAAGCCGAGAATCTCAAGGCTTCTTTGCAATGTAGAAAAACCAAATGTTTGCAGAAAGAACATGCAAAACATGAGTCACTGTGCATAAGTTATTTTTCTCGTTAATCTCACCTTCTTCCAGCTAATCTGTTGTTTTACCTCCTCTTTATTCCTTTCAGCCAGCATAGCTAGTTGTGTTCTCTGGGAGTTGTTCTGGCTCTTGCCTTTGTTCCCCAAAGGTGCAGGCTTGGCCCAGCCTGCTTTATCTCATGAGAAGCTTAGAAGCAAGAATTCTTTGCTGAGTAAAGGTATCAGGAATCAAGGGAAGAGAGCATGTACATGTGAAGTTGTGCCTTTATCCAAAGTTACCACATGCACATCTGAATCCTGCTGATTTCTTTTTTGTCTTCCTTAGCTTTTCCCAAAACTCCCTCTGACAATTTGCCCTATCTTAATGTCAAATTGAGTTACTCTTTTTAAAATTAGGATAGCAAAACACAGTTTTGTTTACATGGCTAAGGAACTCTCAGCCAGCTCAAAGTGCTGGCATTTGGGCTTGGTCTAGGAGGAAGCACTGAGTTGTCCTCCATGGGTGCTCGCTCTTCTGAAGAGCACTATCAACCAAGCTGGCTCATTCAGTAAATAGAAAGCAGACGGTCTCCTGTACTGGAAGAGAAACAATCCTCTCTATACAGAAAGGTTCTGTGAAACTACATTAAAAAATAGGGTTTGTTTTGGCTTTGTTTTAAGCAGACATTTTTCTCCTTCCTCTACAGTGAAGATTATAGAAAAATATTCCTTTAGTCATAGGGGTAAAGAAGAACAAAGAGATGCGGTCTAACAAAGCACAAACTTGCAACAAATGCTTGTGTTAGATGATGCAAAAGGCCAAGTCATAGAGACTAATTCCTACCATGAGTGTTCCTGGAGCAGTAAGTGCTAGGACACACATGGTTTGTTTGTAATAAGGGAACACACTGGAATCGTTTCAGGAAATGCTCATAACTGAGCTATTAATAAACAAGAATTATAATATAATTGGGCTAGATATATTTATGGAAATAGTCCTTCCCCCAAATAAACTAACAGCCAAAAAATGCCCTAATGCAGTGTCAGTGCTGTAAGAGTTGGACTTTAACATGAGGAGGCAGCTCCAAAAAATCCTTAAGTCAAAAAGTAAAAATAGAATCGGGGTACCAAATTAAGTAGTAATGTTTTGAATACTGCCTGGAGTTCTGAAAGGTTTCTTTGCAGAGGGGGCACTGATTTGCGGAAACGCCTTCCCAAGTCCCAGAACCTTACAATATCACCTCCAATCTCCAAGCTCTCTTACTGTGTTTGAAGGTGCCTGCATGCTGCTTTGCTTTGACTTGCTGATTTGTGAAAAATTGAAAGCCCCAATTTTGCTAGCTTTCCCTAAATTTGCCTGTATCACCAGACAAGCTTGTCAAAAATGTAGAACAAAGATGGAGTAAGGAACATACAAAGGGTAGTTTCTAATTATGTGTGGAAATGAAGTTACAAGAAGATAGTGAAATACGAAACTCAATTCTAGATGACAATTAACAAGACTCCTTGGTTTCTGGCAGCTCAGTGCCCCTGATCTAGAGCTGGATGTTCTCCCCTGGAACATTCACAGAATCTCTGGACCAGTCAGGGCTGCCTCTCTTGGGCTTGGCCACTCACATGCTTTTTTTATAGAGTCCTGCTTCCTTTCAGTATGGATAAAGTATCTGGAGGCTTAGCTGAAGGCTTGTACCTTTCAGCTGTGAAAATACTGCAGGGCATCTTCTGAACTGCTTGCCTTCCTGTCCTAGCAGACAGTTTTTGTGTGGTAGCTCTAAACAGCTTTTCCAGATCTGTCTGGCACAGTAAAAGTGTCTGAACTAATTTCCAGTCACATTCTGCATGTTATGAAGGCTGTTGTTGTGCAGTAGGTTTTAGCATGTGTCCTTTGTATGGTGTCAGCCATGTGTGGAGACCTTACGTGATGCACCTGCCATTTGAAATGCCAAAGGGTGCCTAGCCCAGACATCCTTCCTTCTTCCTCATCCCTGTATGGTTTAGAGCCCCTTATGTCAAAGTGACCCACTCACTCTGGCTTTGGGTTGAGAAAGACGTAGTACATTGGTAATTTAGAAGTGATAGAATTCTCTTTTATTGTGAATTAAAAACAAACAAACAAAAAAAGAGTGAGAGAACATGCTCCTGTTTGTTTTTTTTTTTTTAAGGAGATGAAGGCCCCTCTGACCTTGTGTGCACTATGAGTTTTGCTTCTGTGTATTGAAGCAGAAGTGGGTTTTTACATACCCATAGATAAACACAGAAGGATGAGAAAATGTAAAGGTTAGGAAAGGAAAAAACAAACAGTTAAAATTCAAGAGGCCAATTTAAGACAAATGGAGGTAAGAAAGTGAAATTATACTGGCTCTTTGAAGAAAGATGTGTAAATTATGCTAAGTAGAACATCTAGAAGGGCTAATAATGGTGCTAGGAAGAGCTAATAGTGGAAGCATATGCACAAAAAGTGCATATGTAAGCCTATATCTAAGAAGCAGGACTTCACATAGAAGGTTTGAGAGACTTGAGGGAATGAGTGTGATCCAGAAAGATACAGATAGTGTGAATACTTGCTCAGTTTTCACCCATGGCGAATCTTGCAGTAATGCCTACTCTTTTACATGCTTATAAAAGTTCAGCTGTTTCTAGATAAGACATTAAAACAAGCTGACAAGTTCAAGAGCAAAAGATTAGTCAATTTGAACAGTATGTCTCCAGAAGAGCTTGAGGAATTTAAAAATGAAAGCTGATGCCAAAGTTGTGTATTGAAATCCTGAAGTCTTGGACATGGAAGGGTAGCAAACGTTGTCTTCCAAAATGTCTTCCAGATCTGCTGAGAATAATTGGTATCTGCCTTGGTCTGGAGGATCTGGTACTGGTTGGTCAAATAAAATTAGTAAACTAACTGGATCACTATCAATCTGACAGTTTGTACGTTAAAGAAGAAACAAGCCCGCACAATAGGAAGTGGAACATTTTTGTGTTTTGATTTAATCTTGTTGAACCGATCTTGTTCTTCAGCATATGGTAGCAGGAACAGTTTATAGAAACATGCTTTCAGAACATTTTTATGGGGTAAGTGTGATTAGCTCTAAAAATCTTAGTTATTTTAATACATCTAAAGCAGAAAGGTGTATAAAATGAGCTGGGTGTGCTTGGTGTTAGTAAGGTTCCAGTGAGAGCACCATAAACATCAGTATTTGAAATTATGTCTGGCCCTCCTGCATTTTCAGAAGTGAAAGGACTTTTTTCTTTTGTTACCAGAAACAAAAAGTGGAGGCATTATGTTCCAGTTAGAATGCTCTATGTGTAAAAACATGATGGGAAATTGCTAATGGCAGTTGAGATTTGGTTCAGAAATATTCAAACTTGGAGTAAGAAACGTGAGTGGATTGTTCTAACATATGCTAAGTTTTCCTTTCACATTACATATCTTTGTGTAAAATTGGCAGTAGGTATAAAGTGCTCTAAATGCACCTTGTATTTCTGGCAGCACACACTTGTCTGTGACTTACAGGGAGAGGAGTGACGAGTAGAGTCTTTTATCACAACACTATGGCACATTCTAGTATTCATTTGAAATATTTGGTTTTCAGGTATATTTTAGAGATAAATTATTATTATTATTATTATTTAATTTATAGGCTTGCTGATGCATGGGAAAATGATTTTGGAGTTCATCCCTTGAAGTTGCCATCAGAAACTTGTCTGGAATTACTGCTGATACTGGGTTTGAGTACCACCTCTCTGCCCCCTTCACTTCGGTGCATGAACTCTTTTCAGGTAAGGAGCAGCTGCTCTTTCAGTATAATGGTGTTATTTCTAGGAAAAAGAGAGATCCCTGGGGCCCATAAGCCCTTTCGGACTAAAGGTTTATCTTCTGGAGTTGCATAACTCTCCACTGAATTATATATAGCAGTGGAGAATTTCTTTTCATTCTCAGTTTCTTTCAGTAGTATTGAACGTACACCACGGCAAGCAATGCCATTGAATTTTTAAACAGTGAGTCACGGTTTAAATTAAGTGTTTAAAGAAAGAACATAAAATTTACAAACTTAGTCTGGAGTATCTAGAATAATTCAACTCTGTTGAAATGCACCATTATATAAAATATTCTTGTCTTAAAAATATATATATATGTATGTGTGTATATATATATATATGTGTGTGTATGTATATGCAAGTCCTCAGCTAAAAATAAAGATTCACAGTGGTGAAAGCCAATAGGAGCAATGGGACTAAATATGCAAGCCAGTGTATAAAATTAGCAGCGAAGCATTCACAATTTTGTCCCATGTTCTACTCTATGGTACTGTTGAAGTTCTCACCAGTCACAGAAATTTTCCTCAGAAAACCGTTGTTGCAGGAGTGTTAAATTGTGATTTGTATGATCTTAGCATGTTTCTGAACACATACAATTTATATAAACAACATATAGAGACATCTCAATTCATCATCATACAACATATCAACTCAGCTTTTTTTTTTTTGATACTTGTCTCCCTTGTAGTTATGTAGTCAGTCAGCTGTGTATTGATGCAAATCTAAAGCAATCAGATGTTGAGCAGCAAACGTATCTGAAGCTGTGTTTGTTTTGACAGCTATAGAATGAGTGTCCTAAAGAGTCTGTAACAAAAAATCTTGTACCTTCTATTTGTCCGTACTCTCAGTTTGCAGTTAAGGCAACAGAATATGTAACTTGCATTCCCGAATTAAGTTCAGTGAAAAGTAATCTTATTGCAGAATTTTGGAGCCAGAAAGAACCTAGGAAGAACATGGCCATAAAACAAAATTAAGTAATAGATTCTTGATACGGTTACACTGATGGACAACAGCTGAAAACACATCTAAATGTTAGGAAATAAATATGCACCTGCATTGTATCCTTCCTTTGTATCTTGTGAGCTTGAAAACAGGGGATCTGTGTGTGGAGAGCTCTCAGTTGAACGGCAGCCGTTGATCATTTCAAAACAATGTTTTAATACCCAAGGTCAGAATTGTTACTGGATTATACATTTGGAAGCCATAAAATTGAAGAATCTCCTGTATGTTTCAAAGATTGGTAAATATTACCTATTCATACAGTTGACTAATCTATGTTTCCTATTAACAAGTGAACATTTTAGCTGTCTAATCCAGGAGAATGTATTCATTGTCCATTACATTGTCAGTAATATGTGATAAAAGTCTAAGGTTATGTACTTAGGATTTCTTTTGATTTTTTTTATCTGGGTAGAGATAGGAAATGAAAACAGACTGTGTGTATGCAGACATGGATCAGTAAATTGAGGAAGGTTTTTACCTCCAGAAACACAAAATACTTTAGACTTTGCTTTTTCCTTGTCAGAATCTGTATGATTGTACTCGATTGCTCCAGGGTCACTTTGGCTTCATGAGACCATCTTTGAACCATCGTCCTAAATGCTTGCAGTGCTTGGCCTAGAGACAAGTCAGTGGTTGTGTTCCCCAGCCACGGGGTAGGAAGGTCCCGTGAGTCTTTGTGGAGCCTCTCTGGTAGGTCGTGCCCTGCTGGTGGCTGCTGGCGCTGGGGAGTCAGCGGGGTCTACCCCGCCGTGGAAGCTCTCATCAGTCACCAGATGAGGTGATCACTAAGGAAGGACGTGGTGTGTTGTTTTTCCTGTGACTCCTGTAAAAATCGCCCGCTTGGAGATTTTGTTTTCCAAACATACCGATCTGGGAGGGCAAAAACCTGAAAATGCTCTTTGGAGTTTAAGAACCCATGTTTTCCGAGTTTTTATTTGTTCCTTTTGGTCTGTTATTGAACAGATCATTCAATCTCAAAGTTCAGTGGAACCACGGAGGGTTTAATTTGAAGCAAACGCTGCAATGCTTTGCTGAATTGCGGGGAACAACATCTGCTAGGACTGACCTGCTCAGACCTTAGTTTGCCAATCTGTGTGGTGATGTGCTTGATGTGACAATGTGCGATTGTTGTAATCTTGGTTAAGAAAATGATTTCAGGCTGGAGATACTGTTTTATAATTTTAAGCTGATTCCCAGTGTCTGTGCTCTCACAGCAACAAGAAAGGGAAAGATTTGTAGTTTTCAAAAAAGCAAAGGTCTGAAACCCACTCTAATAAGATAATGTGATGTTTTGCTAAGTGTGAGGAAAGAAAAATGGCTGTTATGATAAGCTTCTGGCTCTAACTTTCATTCTCCTTGCAGTATCACAAAATGTTTGTCCTGGAGGGCAAACACCGTCCAGGAAAATATTGCTTTATTTATTTTTATCATTGTGAACCTTGTTTAGGTCTCTGTTTGTGAATCCATGAAGCAGAAACAAAATTTTCCTCAGCTTTTTTCTCTCAAGCTTTACAATAAGCCATCGGCCTTATCAGTTTTTTGCCTTGGTTCTTTGCACTGATATTCACCTTC
Organism: Anseranas semipalmata; assembly: GCA_013399115.1. Taxonomy (NCBI): domain Eukaryota; kingdom Metazoa; phylum Chordata; class Aves; order Anseriformes; family Anseranatidae; genus Anseranas; species Anseranas semipalmata. The sequence continues at coordinate 43,446 of VXAA01006172.1, read as the reverse complement.
TGCATAGCAAGTATTAGAATTATATGTCCTAGTTTTTCTGTATTTTTCTTGGAAAAGTTGGCAAGATCTGCAGAGAGCTTGAATAATAGTATTAAGTTGCACCATTACCTGAGCATAAGATCCCTCTGCAATCAGAATACTGAAGATTTTGAGTCAAATGGTAAATAATAAAAGGGCAGTAATAGAAAACTGTGATATTTCTTGTGTCTTAATGGAGCAATGGCAAAATAACAAAAACTAGTTTTGCTTTCTCCAGTATACCTGTGGTGGCCTAGAAAAGAAATCATATATGTGTATATATATATATATATACATATATTCTGTATTAAAGTAATACTTGTATTTGAACTGAAAACTACTGTAGAGGTTTTTTTTATCCACAAGCAGCAGTCTTGTTCAACAGGAGGCCAGGTTCTAGGCTGCTGAACACTGGATTCTGAACGCTGAGGGAGTTTGCAGGGAAATGACCAGGGACGTGCCAGAGCTTTCTGCTTCCATAAATGTTCCCGCTGTTGGACACGTGGTATGGAGCTAAATGGACCACTGGGGCATTTTTTATGTTCTTATACAGTATTTTAAAAAGAATCTAACAGGTAGCTGTATACGTCGTGATCTAAAAGTCATACTTTAACTCCTGAGATCATATTAGTAAAGCTTTAAAACATACTGCCAGCTACCTGTAATTAAGTAGACAGAGATAATCTTACCCATACCCCTGTGTTGTTTGAGCCTGTATTTACTCCATCTCTTGATTATATTTCAATGTTGCAGTGTTGACAAGCCAAAATCTTTAGTTGGTATACGTATGCAGTGGGTGATGTTTAGGTTGTAAAAACCACATTAACTAAATGTGCTTAGTTGCTAATCATCTCTGTAATAAACTCTGTTCTGCTTTGTGCTCTAGAAATGCTCTCTGGGACTAGCTTAACAGACTCCATATCTTTGCTGAGACATAAATTACATTTTATTTTCCAACAGCATGCCACTGCTTAGTAACATAATATTTGAAATCCCTTTTCATTCTGTTTTGACCCTGTGAAGATTTTTCACTGTGGTTTACATCACTGGAGCAGTCTGGAAGAAAGGAGCAGCAGCAGACTTAGTTATACAGCTCTCAGTTTAAAGGGGTAGGTGGTCACTGCAGCCAACTTTTAAGCTTCACTTTTTTGTTAGAACAGACTGTTGATTCTGGGTCCTAGATTGCCTTTGGCTCATCTCTCGTTTCACATGTGCAGTGACACTGACATTTTCTGGTAGACTGGAGAGAATCAAATCTTAGCAAGCTTGAGCCTGGAAACTGTAGAAGGACCAAAATGGGTAGAGTAGTTCTTGCTGCTTGATGGCTGCCCCCAGGTTTGTTGGAGAATGTGGATTTGCATTTGACTTGCACTTTCCCAGGTTTACAATCTCTCACCCATACTAGGATGCCTAGAATCATGGGAGTAGGATTGACTGAGGTACTTCGTATATATCCTGGAGCTGTGCAGAAAGCAGTAAGAAGGGAGGGAGGAACTGGCTACTAGAAAAGATTCAAAAATTTCTTAGCTTGCTTTTGCTCTGAGCATTGTTTTACTCCTCTCTGTTCAGCTCCATCACATTATACAGAAGGCTGCGTTACCTTACTGCACTCTGGATCTATCTGGCTCTCCACCTACGTGAGCTGATAGCCCTTTGCTTTAGGAATGGTTGGACTTGACTTTATATGTTATACATAATACTTGTGAGCACTTGTAGCTAGCACCCACTTGAGTTATCGTGTACTTCATCACTAACTGTTCGGCTGCTGCTTCTCAGCGCAGTCTGGGAAAATGTGTTGGTACTTCAGAGCTTACAACACAAAACAGTTAACACAGGGAGATGCTTTAAAGTGACAAGTAATCTCTGCTGTGTTTTGCTAACCTTATCTTGTCTTTCTCTGAATTCAAGTACAGTGAACAGAAAATGTCTTGGATATTGAATTCTTATGATGATATATGGGGCTGTTCAGCACATTCTCGCTCGCTGGTGTTATTGTGGGAAACCAGGCATTTTACTTCCCATATCAAGGCTCTATTCATAAGGCCATAGAGTGTACCAAGAGTTCTCAGAGTTAAATAGATCACAGTTTTATTTTTACTGTTACAGTTGCATGAAATTGAAAGAAGATTGTGCTTTAAAGACTACTAAGCCGTCTGTATATTCTTGATATTCTTCAGTGCTGCACCCAGTGTCACTGGGAGTTTATCAGCACTCTGTCCACTTCAGTTAGTCAAGAGAAGTAGAGCCTTTTTTTTTTTTTTTTTTTAAAGTATCCATTCTGTTGTTGCACTTAAGCATTCCTAGAGGTGTCTCTGTAGGAAAAACTCATTTGCTGTTGCTTTGTTTCCAAAAATGGAAGAAAAAAGTTTCCCATAGAGTGACCTATCAAGTTCTCTATCATTTGAAGTCTTTTAATCAGGTGCAGAAACATTCTAAAATAGACAGTGATAGAGATATAAAGTAGAAAGTTGCTCAGAAAATATAAGAATTAATAAAAACAGTATTCATTGCAGTTTAATGGTTCTACTATGTGAGTATCAAAAGCATACAAAAGATATGGAAGGCCAAATACAAGATTACTGCTATTAGGTCTACACATCGTCTGAACTAAAGCATGCCTTGACATTCAGTGTTTTTTTAAGTGTTGAGACTTCTATATATCTATATGCTTAAAAAAGCATTTTCAAACTTGATTATGGCGAAAGAAGTTAGCTTAAGATATGTTTCAGGAATTGTGGACAATTGTAGATGGACCTGTGCTTTCTGACAATCCTTTCTGAAGCAAACTGCTGAGTAAAATTTAGAAAAACATGCTCAGCTCAGTTCCTCCTTTTGTTGCTTCTGAGCATTTGGGGCTGCAGATGTCACACAGATTCTTTTAAGTTGGACTCCACTCCTCTGGAGTACTGACAAACAGCAGCAGACAGGACAAGGAGATACTGTTGTTCAAAATTATTTGGGAAATAGTGATATAAAAGATGAAAATATCAAGAGAGAAGGAATGGGCTTTCAATATTTCGAAATTCACATGTCCCAGAAAGGAAAAAATAAGTCCAGTTATGCATCAAAATATTTTGTTATCTTTTTTAACATTTTTTTTTCTAATTAAGCTCTCTATTGCTTGCTTACTCATCTCCCACAGAATGAATTACAGATTTGGATATGCATATTCTGTAATATTTTTCAGACAATGGATGGGATCCTAAATCCCTTAGGATTTCTTTAGACATCTATGGTTTTATGATTTTTTGTCTGAAGCTCACAGACTGCTTACGTCGCTGAAATTTCTGAATGAACATTGTCAGTAATACCACTGCAAATACATTGCATTCTGTTGAAGTACAGTAATTTTTGTTTCCCTTTACTGTCTAATTTTACAGATTGTAAATTGCAGTGAGTAAACCAAGTGTAGTTACTGTCAGCCTCTTTTGGCTGTTACTCTTTCCCCCAAACTACTGTTTTTTTTCTTTACCCAGATTTGGGTAAAAGTGCCAGCTATAGTGCTTTTTCCATTTTTGACTAACTCCAGTCGGTTGCCAGGATAACATAAGATGGCTTAATTTTGCTTAGGATGCTTTTATAGTTTCTTAACAAAAGAAAAACTGTTTCCTATGGAAAGGATCCAAAAAACCTACTCTCTCTTAAATGTTTGGATTTCATTTTGCATTACATCTGCAAATAAGTGTTTTATTGAGATATTTTACGTGAAAGTTTAAAGTTTGATTTCAAACAATTTATTGTAAATAGGAAACAAGCATCCATGCCTTAGAGTCCTGGGAAACCAGATGCAGTTTCTTCTAAATATGCATACAAATATTTAATTGTCTTGAAAATAAAAGAAGTTATAACATGTATGTGTATTTTTTTTGTTTGTTTGCATTTAGTAAAAGTCATAATAAATCTGTTCAAACACTGTAGAATGATTAGAAAAGTTATAAAGTGATTTTGAGAAAATGCTGACAAGAGTAAGCAATGTTAAAAGTATTAGTGTTTCAAAGACAAATTTAAATGCTTCTTTGCATAATGATAGAAATTTCTAGGTTTGATTTAGAGACTGCCTTGTTTTTCTTAATTTTTGCTACGTAATTGTGCTTTAATAAGGTGATTTTTATCAGGCCACCCAGGTTATCTTACTCGGTGTTCACTGTAATCTACCTTTTTAAAAGTATCTCTAGAGAGGTCTGTGGTATTTCTTGAACACTCAGACTGTCTTCTTTTTTCAATGTTCACTCTCAGGGCCTCAAGCTGAAACAGAACATTTTTTTCTTGAACTGTAATTACTATTTTGAAGTCTTTGTTGAACCATAACCAAAAATGATTCCCACTACTGATTCTGCATAAACTTCAGTAAAACAATGTCTCTTCTCTGAGAACTGTTCGGCGTGGATATTCTCCATATGCAGGAGCATGTTGAGCAATGTCTTGTACCTCCCGTGTGTGTCCTTGATGTGACTAATCCATATCTGCAGGATAGGCACACATTTCTGCACTATGGCTTTATGATATCTGGTGCTGCTATGGAGATGCTGACGGGAAGGTGTTACCCCACTTATCCAATGGGTGGTATGGCTACGCTTCCTTTAAAGGAAAGGAGTTGCCCGTTTCTATTAGCCTGCAACCAAACAAACTCGATCCCATATAAATCAAAACTGAAACACTGAATAGGAAAAATGCAGGCTGAGCTTACTGGTGGAAGCACAAAATTTTGTTATTCAGTGCTCAGTGATGGAGAGTCAGGACCTAAGTCTCCTCAACTGAGATTCAGAATTTGTCATCCATTTCTTCCAAGACAGTTCACCAATACAGAAGAAATCAGAGAGGGTGAATCTGGGCATATCGTAAGCAGAAGTAGGTTTAATTACAAAAAGCATGAGCTCCTGGTGAGAAGCAGCGTACGTGTAGTACACAGGCAATTGCCTCTTCTGGAAATACAGTTCCCTGCTGCTTGAGAGGGAAGATCTGCCTGAGGAATCAACTCATTTGCATGCAATTCTCTCTATCTAGACTCCAACAACAAACACCTGTGTGGGCTTAAAAACTAAGCATTCGCTTGCATGCTGAGAAAAAAGACCTAAGGGATGAAGTGTAACATCAGCATCTGGTGATACATTTCATTGCATTTTTCTTAGAAAATGTGCTCAAATATGTTATTAGCCATTTAGACATGAATGCACAATTGATTACAGAAATCCAATTTAGATAGCCTGGTACGGCCCATGTTATCAACTGCTCAAAAGGGGTGAAGATGGAACTGATCAGGATTGAAAGTGTCTGATTATGATACCACTCATTTTATTTCCTGTTTGCTTCTATTGTGAAAGGTCTGATTTTCCCAAGTCATTTTGAAATCTAAAAGTGTAGCTGTTTTCTTATGTCCTAATTATCCAGTACTTGTGTCCATAAAGTGCTATTAGACACAAACTGAGAGTTTGTGTTCTTTATGAACAGGCACCAATCTCCCAAAGAGTTTATAATGAATGTGTTGTCTGAATGAATCAGTCAAATACCCATGTTTATGTACCTGAATATGTACCTAAAGAAGAGTCTTTGTGTGGGAGACCTGATACATTTTTAGAACATCTGTCTCTGTGTATTAACTGAGACTGTCATCTTTCTGACTGAGAAACAGGCTCTGCTCAAAAGAAATATTTAGCCCCATGCAAGACAAAGTAATACTGTATGTGTTTGACATCGTTTATAGGTAATTCATCTCTTCCGGGCTGCTTCCCTGCAAAACTTTGATTTATCCAAGTTAGTCTTGCTCTGTCACAGAATCACAGAATCATTTAGGTTGGAAAAGACCTCTAAGATTATCCAGTCCAATCTATAACCTAACACTAGCAAGTCCTCCACTAAACCATGTCACTAAGCTCTACATCTAAATGTCTTTTGAATACCTCCAGGGATGGTGACTCAACCACTTCCCTGGGCAGCCTGTTCCAATGCCTCACAACCCTTTCAGTAAAGAAGTTTTTCCTAATATCCAACCTAAACCTCCCCTGACGCAACTTAAGCCCATTCCCTCTCGTCCTGTCACCAGGCACATGGGAGAAGAGACCAATCCCCACCTCGCTATAGCCTCCTTTAAGGTACCTGTAGAGAGCGATCAGGTCACCCCTGAGCCTCCTCTTCTCCAGGCTAAACAACCCCAGCTCCCTCAGCCGCTCCTCGTAGGACTTGTTCTCCAGACCCCTCACCAGCTTCGTTGCCCTTCTCTGGACACGCT
>VXAA01006172.1:0-36985 GCA_013399115.1 Anseranas semipalmata | reverse complement strand
AACTTGGTGTCATCTGCAAACTTGCTGAGGGTTCACTCGATCCCCTCATCCAGATCATTGATGAAGATATTGAAGAGAACTGTCCCTAATACTGAGCCCTGGGCGACACCACTAGTGACCGGCCTCCAACTGGATTTAACTCCATTCACCACGACTCTCTGGGCCTGGCCACCCAGCCAGTTTCTCACCCAACGAAGGGTACGCCAGTCCAAGCCATGAGCAGCCAGTTTCTTGAGGAGAATGCTGTGGGAAACGGTGTCGAAAGCCTTCCTGAAGTCAAGGTAGACCACATCCACAGCCTTTCCCTCATCCACTGTGCGCATCACTTTGTCAGAGAAGGAGATGAGGTTCGTCAAGCAGGACCTGCCTTTCACAAACCCATGCTGACTGGGCCTGATCGCCTGGTTGCCCTGCAAGTGCCGCGCAATGACACTCAAGATAATCTGCTCCATGAGCTTCCCCGGCACTGAAGTCAGACTGACAGGCCTATAGTTTCCCGGGTCCTCCCTCTGGCCTTTCTTATAGATGAGCGTCACATTTGCTAGCCGCCAGTTGACTGGGAATGTCCAATTCATGATTAACAGATTGACTTAAGTGAGGAGTAAGTTCCAATCTCCTATCCAACAAGGTGTAGAAAACTAGTTACTGGCTGCTAGGCAGTCAGCTATTGTCTTGAAAATAGTACTGAGTCATTGGACAACAATGATTCTATAATTTAAATTTTTCCCTAAGGTTTCATGTTGTTATGCTGTGCGCTTTGTGAATGGGTATTGTTATGGAAAGCTGTGACACTGTTCATTTACTTTAAGAGTCTGGATGGAAGTTTTGAAGCTACTTAAGAAGTCCAGAAAAAATCTGCAGAAGAGAGATGCATTTATAAGGATGCTTCTTAGTAGGCTTACAGATGCTTTAAAAATAGATAGATTCAGCGTTATCAGATTGCAGCTGTAGGCTGGAATAGGTGTATTATCACAGGTTACAAAATTTAGAGGGATCCTGAAAGAGGATGTCACTGAATCCTAGTATTGTATTAGCAGACAGGGCATCTTGCCAAGGCACTCAGAGCAGTTCAAGAGTGTTATGTGTTGAAGAGTTGGAAATGGTAATGATGTCTTCAAGGAGACAAATGGGCAAATATACAGAAGACTGCAAAGCCAGAGCGTAATAATTGAATCGACGGCTTGACTATGATAAAGTACATGGTGGACGAAAAGGAAGAGGGTTGTTGAGCTCTCCTTTTTTATTGTCAGTTGAAAATGAGTCTGGAATGGATCTCTTGGTTAAGAAGTCAGTAATGCCTCCAGTGAGAAACATACAGTTTGCCTTCTCTCAGAAATAGAAGTCCATCATTCTGTTGCGATGTCAGTAAAGACAGCTCTGGGCTCTGAATCTGTGTGCTTAAACCATAGGTCCTTGATCTGTGTTTGGTGGCCGGTGACAAATGGTAGTGCTTGAAAGCTCTTGCTTGTTAGGGAAGAAAACTTTAGGTTGGAGTTCAGGAAAGCTAGAATGGGAAGAAACATGGATGTGGGGGGAGGTTAAAACACTGTCCAGAGGAAGGGAAAAACATGAAGGAAAATGGAAGAGAAAAGCAGTAGACTGCTGCTGTTCCCACTGACATAAACCAGCAAAATTGTGACAGACCTCAAAGAGAGTAGGATTATTTCCATCGTCTCTAATTGCTTGCTGTTTTGACCAGTAAGAAAGATCAGTTGTGCAAATATTTGTTTGTACTGTAGCTCCACTACTTCTGAATTAAAGGAAGCTGTTCTACACATGGGCGTGTGAGGAAGTATCCCAGCATATACATTTCATAGTGCTCCCAAAATAAGATTTGGAGTACTCTACAGGAAGAATAAAGAGAAAGGCAAATGCGTATGTAGGTATTAACACAGCCTACTGAAATACAGCAATCATTTAGCCTTCAACAGCAAGCTGTTATTGCCTTGAGGTGAAACCTGGCAACCATTTCACAGTATGTAGGAAAACTTGCAGGAATCCGAAGAGGCAATAGCCAAGTGAGATCACAGGGAGTGTTGGGTGGGCAGAATGTGATTGCTGGTTGGACTTTCGCCAGGCATTCTGGTTAATGTTTCTTTATCTGTCTCCCAACAGCTTGACAAGTGAAATAGGAAATGATTCTACCTTATGGAAAATAAATATAAAAATATTATTTTCCATATCATTAATGTAAATTATAAAAGCTCAGTCTACGTGTCAGTGCCCAGTCTTCATTATTTTTATGAGCTTTGGCATTGTGAATTGATTAAACAAGTCAGGGAGCTAAATTATTTCTGTTGCTTTTAATGAGCTTGAATTTTATAAGGAACATAGAAGAAAAAAAGAATATTAAGCACCTTGGCTACATGAAAAAGAGTCTTGCCTGCAAACATGTACAAGTGAAAATGTTATTTTAATCTTACTGACTATTTTGGCTGCTCAGTCCACTTACAAGTAGTTCTTTCAGAATGCTTGGTATTCCTAAATATGATCCTGAAAAAGACAGGACATTGTAACGTTCAGATGTTTTCAGTTTATGTAATTACTATCACTGACTCTAGTTCTGGTTCTTATCAATAACTATTTCCCTGCTTAATTCAGAGCTCAGATAGAAGTTTTCCTTGCTGTTGGTGCTCCAGTCTTTGACGCATTTTTTTTGTTCATATTTAAATGTCCTACTGTATCAAAAAAGATGGCTATCTTTTAGCCATGGGGGTGACTAGCTAACACATTTCTGTTTTAGCTCAACAAAGAGCCTGCTACTTACTTTTTATGTGATGTTTTCATACAAAGTCTATTCCATTCATCATCTGCCAGGTTTTCAGAATCCATTAAATTCTAGGACTGCTTTGTTTTCCTCTTTGTTTACTACTTAGGTTTTCTGCAGTGATGTTTCCATGTCACTTTTTCATTTCTATTACATACCATTTTAGTTTGTTTCTGTACCACTTATGAGCAGACAGCCCTGTAATTCACTTATGCCTTTTCACTGGTTAGAAACTAACGTCTAGTACTTACAGTTGTCTAATTTACCTTACCTCTTTTCAGGTAAGGTAGAAAAACTGAGGCTGGGAGAAAGAACAGGGCTTTGTATCCTTCTGTAGAACAACATAGAATCAACCTTATGCTGAACACACAGGTTCTTAATTCAGGTTGCGTTCTCTGCTTCCACAGAGAGGAAATATATTCTCAGCTATATTTTTATAGAGCAGTAGCTGGTGACTAGTTAAATTAATCAAAAGTGTCTATTCTGCATGGTTATCCTGGGGATATATTCCATTAGGGACTGCTTTTTCTATTTTAAGGTGATATGTAGAATGTAACTAAATATTATCTGTAGAACTTAATGTGTTCCGTTCTGTAAGTTTTTACTTTTCTCCTCTACTCTTATTTTCTACCCATTCCTGCCCTCTCATATAGTGCTCTTTCTACAATCTGGACTTAATCCTGGTACCAGTGAACATGGCAAGAACTTTTTCAGTTTGAAGGGTTTAGTGTAGAATTTGAAGAAGAAATCCAACAGCAAATAAAATTAAATCCATGTGACATACCACATAGCTAACCCACAGGGGTTGCAATTTATCCGTTTAAGTAAATAAGAATTTCACATAATTTTTTCTCTGCTCAAGTGCTGCTGCTGTTGGAGAACTGGAGTCGGAGAAGCATTCCAGCAGCGTACTGCTGCTCTGAACTCTTCTAGGAGGAGCCAGGATATTGGTGAGGCCAAAATTTGACAAGATTTGAAATGAAATGGCTGTTTGAATGTGGGGGGATAAGGGATGCTGAGCTAGATGGCTTGATGGTAACATTGATTTTGAAAGAACTATTGAATCTTGGTCTACATTTTTTAAGCCACTCTGATGTGGGCAGTTTGGTAGGAGACCATTCTCTTGTTTGCCTGCTTTTTGGACCATCTTCTGTGAGCACTCTAGCACTCACCAATGTTGTATCTGCAACACCAGATTTAGATGAAGCATAGCTCCAATTCTACCTGGAAATTACTGTGCTCCTGTGATGTAGTTAAAATGAACTGTCAGAAGTGAGATGCTGCTTACACATTTTTAAGTGTAGCTCAGAAGCTAGAGAAAACCCTGGTGAAACTTAAACTACTCATTTTATGTAAACCTTTCTTGTCAAGGCAAAGCATGCTTTCCTAACACAAAACAATGCAAAAGTCAAGTTTGGCACTTTTACAACAGAACTAATGCTGGTTAAAGTAATGATACTTATTAAAGTACAAATGCTAACACCTGAAAATGTAGCTACTGGATTATATTCCTTCCCCAGCCTACAGATAATTTACAGAACAACTGAGTGTATAATTAAATTTTCCAAAGTAGTTCCCCAAACAATCCATAATTATTTTTATTTTTGCAAAAAGGTAATCATTTTGAAGAATTTGTAAGTCTCAGGAAAAATAATTTCATGTAAAGGCATTATCTTAGTCTCACATCCTGCTCTGTTTATGCAAAAGTGATTTGCCAGTCCATTTTTGGCCATCCCAATAAGAACTGATGGTACTTCAGATTACCTACAGTCCTCATTCAAAGAAACAAATATTTGGTGCTTTTGAAAATCAGGTAGTCTCTGTAGGGTGTCCACCTGAAGATTTAGGAGCCTGTTTCTCATCTTGTAAGCTTAAAAATGCTAGACATGATCACTTGATAGTTGCAGGTTTGCTTTGATTGTTTCATATTATAGGAATGCATCTGAAGCTCAACATTCTAGGCGAGAACCTGAACTTGTTGAAGTTAATGTCAAAACTCTTTTTGGCTTCAGTGGTGCAGAACTGGACTGCAAATGAACAAACCAGCCACCTGGATTTATTGTAGAGAAATAATTATTGTGGGCTCTCTGAAAGTTCCTCATTAACACTATTGGATGTGAACTTTGTAAGAAAATGCTTGGAGCTAGTCTCTGATAGCTATTCGTTAGACAAATGAATTAATAACTGTGGTTGATGGTTCGTGCAGAGGTTTTTCTGTTTTTTTTTTCCTTATCATTTCTTTGAACACTTTAAACAGTATAAATGATTTAAAGGCTTCACTCTGCTAGATGGGAAAAAAGATGCTTATAGTGTAGTACTTGCTTGCACTCTGCAGTTATTGATATGATGTAATATTTTTATGCTTGGGTAAATATAGATTTTGAATAAAAGAATTTAATTAACATTGAATAAATGTTCCTCATAAGGGGAAAATTCTCCAGTTCTATTTCATTAATGCTTCATGCTTCTAGCAGTTAACTAATTGAATTCACTCCTGGTGTTCAAGGTCTGTGCTTTTCTCTCCTTCTGTCTTTCGATCTGTCTGTCTTTTAAACAAGCTTTGTTTGTATTTATGGTTGGGAAGAGAAGATCAGTTAGAGAAATAAAAGAAAGGGAAAAGTACAAAGCATTTTTTCTTTACCGGGACTTTGTGTAATACACAGTGAACATGTATCTATGACTATATGTAAAATATATGTAATGTGAAAAAAAGGTATTTGGAATAATTTCTGAGGTTGAAAGACTAGAAAGCCTATTTTAAAGAGTCAGTTATAGGGAAATTAATGATTTTAAATAATTAGAGGTAGGTAGGATCAGTTGCATTATAAAAATAATCCTTGTGCATCCAGACAACCGTACTCATTTAATTTGGCTTACTAAAGAATATAAGGGTCTGGGGGATCAGTATATAGTTAGTCTTTTTTGAGTTTATTTGTTTATGCAGCGAAGTAGGATTTGTATAAAGTGTTTAAATTCAGGGCACAAATTGGTGAAATGGGGCAAATGATCAAATAAACAAAAGTATTCAAATTATCTGTCAAGTGATAGGATTTTTACTGTGAGAAGTCCAGGAGAGTGTCTAACGCAAACCTTTCTTCTGCCCCCCCCCTTCCCTCCCCCAAAGCAATAAAATTGAATTGAAGTTTTTTACGTCGAAATGTGAGGTTTCATTCTTTGCTAGTTCTTGGTGTTTATCTTAGGAAACTGATAAAATTTTGAGCAACTGCAGGTTATTTCATTCAGACTTAAAGATCATCCTATGATTCTCAACTTTGGATCCTGCCCATTTCTACATGTATTCTTGATTATCATCTGTCTACATTTCTACTAACTTATGCTTGTTTTCATTCATTGAATTTTGTGAAGTGCTAGATTTGTTCATTTTTACAATGCAGGTACATTACTTTTTAATAGCACTTTTTAGTGGCCTAGCTCTAAGGAAGGAGTTTTAAACAGTGTTTAGGAAGTCTTAGAGCAGACCACTGTGTTATAATAATTGTACTTCAATAATCCAGAATGATACCTCAAGGGAGCTATGACTCCAATGTATAATTTGTTCATATATACTTGTCCTTGATGGCAAAATTGGATTAAAAAATAAGAATAAGAATAGAAAGAAAGAAGCTGGAAAATTGATTATCCTTGAAGGTCATTAGTGTTTTCTAAAAAGAAGATACGAAAAGGAACATGAAAACCTCACTGTTAAAGAAATCGTGCTAGCCTTGTTATGAATAATAAGATTTTTATCAGTACAAGAAAAGGTCTCATAATAATAAAGTCTAATTGTTATTTTCATCTGAAAGTGGAAAGAATTCAGTGGCTGAAAAAAGCCAAAGAAAAAGAGGGGAAAAAAAAAGAAGCTTGAAGAGAATAATATGGATTGCATGGAACTATGAGTTGAAGGACAGACTATGTTGTAATATAAAGAAAAGAGGGTATGAAGAGGGAGAGGAGTCAACCAAAGCTATAAGATAATGTATAACTCAGAAGTATTCCCGGTCTGTTTGACTGAAGTATCTTTCAAGTGAATGAAAGATGCTGATACATAAAGGGAAAGCTGGCGAGCTAACTGAAGGAAAGTGGAATTTGCAGTCCGTCTAAATCCCCCCCAGAAGAGCATAGACTGACAGTAGAAAAAATCTGTTTTGGAGGTTTAACAAAACCATTGGAAAGCTTTGTCTTGAAGGATGCCTTAGTGACCAATCTTTTTAAATGAGCTTGTTCACTTTAAAAATGTATGCAACAGAAATATATTTAAAGAGTCACAGAATCATTGAGGTTGGAAGTGACCTTTGATATCATCTCTTCCAACCACCTGCTAAAGTAGGGTCAGCTAGCGCAGGTTCCCCAGGACAGTCCGGTTTTAAATATCTGTGGGGATGGAGGCTCCATAACTTCACTTGGCAACTTGTGCCAGTATTCAACCATCCTCACTGTAAAAAAGTGTCTTACGGTATTTGGAAGGAATTTTATTTGTTTGTTTAAATTTGTGCTCATTGCCTCTTGTCCTGCCAGTGGACACTACTGGGAAGAGTCTGGCTCTCCCTTCTTCATTTCCCCCCATCAAGTATTTACAGACATTGATAAGATTACCCCAAGCCTTCTCTTCTCCAGGCTGAACAGTCCCAGCTCTTTCAGCCTCTTCTCACAGCAGAGGTGCTCCAGTCCCTTCATCATTTCCATGGCCCTTCGTTGGACTCTCTCCAGTATGTCCATGTCTCTCTTGTACTGCCGAGCCCAGACCTGAACCCAGCACTCCAGATGTGACCTTACCAGTGCTGAGTTGAGATGAAGGATCACCTCCCTTGACCTGCTACCAATGCTTTTCCTAGTGCAGATCTACATCTGCTTTGTTTAAGTGTTCTGCAACCTGCTGCTCATTACCGATGGTGAGTCTTCTTGTTGCAGACTTTGCCACTGGTCTCAAGGGCCTGGGATTCCTGAAGGCCAGTCTTACCAGTAAATACAGAGGCAAAGGTGTTCAGTACCTGGGCCTTTTCTGTGTCCTTTTTCAGCAGGGCCCCTGGTGATGGTCAGACTGATGTTGTGCTGACTTACTGCTTGTGCCTCTCTGAGAATCTGGATGGAACCACCTCCTGGCTCACTTGGTTCTCAGCCTCTGCTGAAATAGTTTGCTGCTTATCTTGATGGCTGTTGTTGCACTTAAGCATTTAATTACGGTGAGTAGGGACCAAAAGACACCATCTCCGTTCCCACAATGTATGGTTGACTGTACTTGTTGGATGTTGCACTAGATCTCTTCATTGTGGGTTAGGTTGGGAGTGCATGAATACAAGACTTTTTGGTGTTGCTCTAAATACAGGCATGAACTTTGAGTTACTTGTATACTGAGGCAGTAGTCTCTCTGTAATCTTATCCCATCCCACTGAGACAAGCAGCTCCTAAATATCCCATACATGTATGTTTGCAGTTACATCTTTTACTGGCACAACTGTTTTAACATCTATTTTATTTTGAAATGGGTCTCATTTCAACCAGTTAGCCGGAGTGCTGCCAAAGCCCCCGTGTGAGCTGTGCTTTGCTGTGATAAATGAGTACAACTTGTCTTAAAATCCATTTGTTTTTTGCTTGGATTCTTTTTCTGAATGTGATGGGTGACCTACTTTTGTGGGGATGAAAAATTATTTTCCTGTTCCTTTGTGACGTTATGCGTTTTGTAAACTGTTGCACAGTCTTTTGGAGTAGGTGGCATTATTAGGATGGGTATTAATTATTTGCAGGCTGCTGATGCATCACCTCTGCGTGATCTATATTTGTCTCTTGGATGTTCCTCACCTCTCACTAATTGTAGGTGGTCTTGAGGGAACCAGCTGCCTTAGTTAAATAGACTAGTGTAACACGCAGAATGGTTTTGAATTGTGTTCAAGTGAGTCGTGAGATAGTTGGCTCATGTCAACCACTGCCATGTTCAAGCACCCCAGATTTGTTCACCGTGCGGGGGTGGGCACATGCTATTGCTGCTACCCACTCCCCTCAGAGGAGTGAGCTTCCCACATCCCCTCCCTCGAGAGCATGTAAATTCCTTTCTCCTGTTTCCACTCTTGTTGAGCAAGCTGTTTATTTTGTTTCTGCTTTAAGAAATCTCAATTTTTTTTATGTCATTTTGCTGTCCATTAGTATTTTTCCTCTGTTTTATCCATTCTGTTTTTTAAAAAACAGATTTAAGTTCTTCAGCAGATTTTGTGATCACCATTACCTCAGTCATCTGAAACTGAGTAGGGAAAGAGCTTGTGGTTTTGTTGTTGTTTGCTGTTTGTTTGTTTTGTTTTGCTTTGCTTTTCTTCTGGTTATCTGTTTTGCTTATGTAAAAAAAAAATCTCTCCCCATCTCTTTTCCTGTCTTTTTCTTCTCTTCCCCCCACCTGCTGGCCCCCTAAAATTGGTAATGTGAGAGACCTAGTCTGAGATAGGATTAAGAGCCGGGAAATCCTGACTCTTCCCGTGACTCGTTGTGTGTGTCCTTGGGCAATCTGTTACTATTATAGACTAAAGCTGTGCATAGCACTTGGCTGAAAAATTAAAAGCATGGTGCATGATCCAAGGAGATGATTTCCAAATTTTAATCAAAGCATTGCAAAAGTGGAAAGGAAAGAGAGGCTGTAAAAGATGAGTATCTGAGGAATAGTTTGTTTGTGAGCAGTGTAAATTGTCTGTGAAGGGAAGTGGCAATTACTGACTGTAATTTTGTTCTTGTTGAGGCCTTTGGTTCCATCACAATGCAAATATCCGTTGTGGTACATGATGGACACACAGCACTCTGTTTAGGAGTGTTGCATTCCTTCTTGAAATGAAGTAGATAAGTAAGAGTGATGAAGGAAGAGAGGGTGAGTAGTGGTACAGATAAACTTGTACTCAACCCAGCTCTGAGGGTTTTCTTGGGAGACGGATTTGTTGTCTTTGATTAAATATACATAACTGCCTGATTTTTTTGTTTGTTTCTTTTCTTTTTTACATTTCACCTCCTGAAGGGTGTGAACTCCTCATCACCATTTAGAGAAATAGTGGAGATCTTTGGAGAGACCAAAGGCCTGGGTTTTCTAGTCAGAATCACCTGGAGATCAGGGAAGACAAACAGGATCATTTACCTATATTTTCCATAATGAATCAGCTATGAACATAACTTTGACAAGTAGTAGAATATGATATAACAGAGAAGCTGTCTTCTGTATTGTTTATTGGACTTACTTGGATAAAGCTGAATGACCATAAAAGCTGTCTACAGGACATGCTGCTTCAGGATGTATTTCCCGATATTTTAATACCATGCCCATTCAGTGTTCATTCACTTGACATTGCCTATAGCTTTATTTTGAGTATTTTAATGGCATGTACATTAGCTCCAGTTGCTGTGTTATCTACGGAAGTAGTTTTATATTCAGCAGCAAACTGATCTGGTTTAAGCTAGCCCTTCCGTCTCTCCTGGCCTCTTGTTCATGTCATCTTCTCTCTTCCCTCTGCTCCTTCTGTGTTATCCAGTGTCTATACAGCTGTCCAAACAGTTGGGCCATCACGGCAGGGGAGGAAGTTTGCAAGAGCATTTGCTCATTGCATAAATTGCAATTGTATGGAAATAAATTAGTGAAGGCTACCCCAGGGGCTTTGTATAATCTTTGACATTTCTTTTGGTGAGAAAAAAAGGCTATGCTTGGAATGAAAGGTTTGTTTTGGAATTATTAAATGCCTTTGTATTTTTTTGTTTGTTTGTTTTCTGTTTTTGATAGTGGTGGTTTACTGAGAGGAAGAACATCAAGGTTCTGAGACTCAATCTTCTGACTTATGCTGGGGTGTGTCAAAGATCATTGTCCCAAAAGGTCAATCCTGCCCCTACAGTGGAAGTTATTGTCCCTGTGCAAGAGGGGTCCATCTTAAATCTGCTTGGAGAACATTAACTTGCATTTCCCACTGTTAGTGCTGTGTTAACAGGCTGGCATGGGAATCTGATGAAAAGACCATCCCATCTTTGTCCTAGCTTTTGTGATCAGTTTTTACCCCAGACACTTGCAGTTGGTGTGGTTTGTGTCAAAGACTGCGTGGAACTCTTGTGTGCTATCAAGTGTTAGTCCCCTGCTATGGCAGATAACATGTCAGGTATCATCAATTAGTCAAGCTTCATCTTAAAATCTCTTAGGTGCCTTGCACAACTCTTCATTTTGGAAGACCAATTCATTTTCATCCAGTGGTTTCAGAAACGATCATTAACTGATCATTCATCAAAAGTCTCCAATTCTGTCTCGATGGAGAGTAAGTATTCAGAGTTATCTGTTGCCCATCAGGGGCAGGGATTCATAAGCCTTTTATGAATCTAGATTAGAGTCCTATAAGCACTTCACCACATGAATAATTGCCTCCCTGGGACAACTGAGTTAAATGGAGCTCTTCAGAGTTGTTCGAATGTATATGCAGAATCAATGATACAGGGCCAAGTTCACCTTCTGAATGATGCTGTTATTGTTGATAAAGTTGTTAGAATCTAAAGGATGTGTGATTTTGTGTCAGGTCAAAATTGTTTTCTTCGGTATTCTTTTAAAAGAGAATCCTTTGTCATCTGTCATTTAAAAACCTTCCTTAATGTCTTGCTAATTTAATAGACTAGTTCTCTCATGGATCCCTACTGACAAGAAATATGTAGAAGGGATTCACCTTAAACATCCTGAAGTAAAAGATAATTGTATTAAACCTTCTTAAAATGCAAAAAATTATTTAATACCAGAAACATAAACATGTAGCAACCACAAATTACATTGCTACATTCTTCAGTCAGTAGTTCCAAAGGCCACAGGAAAGCTTTTTAATGTTGAAAGACATAAGGGACTTCAGAACAGTCTAGACAACCATTTTAAATTCTTTTGATATTCTCATTCTAAGTTCTGACTGGAGAGTCAACAGTGCTGTAAGTTCCCAAAGCTGAGAACTCTTGCTGCAGACAGGCTTGCCTATATCTCCTTAGTTAAAATGTATTCATTTTATACGTAAGTCTTATAGATGATAAGACTATACACGATAATTCTTATAAGAATCAGTCATGGAGAATGGCAATAAACAAAGTAATAATAAACACCATACATATTGCAACACCTTTCCCCATAAATCTTTGCTTTTCAAAATCATTGCTTTATTTGCTTTTACTGTTGTGTGAAATTACTGGTACCTCTCAGTGCCAGCATGTGTTACTTGCAGGATTCAGGTTTGACCATAGTCTGATTTAAAAAAACAAAACAAAACAAAACAAAACCACTTGAAAGCTTATTATCTTGGTCATGGTTGAGGGAAAGATACTCTAATGATGGTGAATATTATACTTTATTATGAAACTTCAAGGTCGGTAACTCTTTTTTTTTTTCCTGAGAAAACACCTGTTTTCATGAGTTTGATCCTCAAGATGGGTAGTTTCATCTTTTCTTCTGACTGCAGCTGGCAAAAGAATTTGCTCAATCCCTGGAAAGAGATCATTTTGACCTGGTAATGGCTGTAGGGATCTCTGGGGCCAGAGATCCACACTGTAAAAGTTCCTGCTATAATTTAGGAGCCCAAATCTCACTGATAGTGGTCTTAAACTCCTAAATCATTTTTGAGGCTTTGAAAATATTTTATTACCCAACCAGCATTAAGCAGTGAAATTGTTGTTTATTGATTGTCTAGTCTTTTAACAAGCATCATGCGATTCTGCAGGAAGGGGATGACCAGAGAGACCAAAGGACAGAATAGGAAAGAATCTGGCATAGATGTTTTCCTAGATATCCTGTAGTTATTTTGACTTTGTGGTTGTGTTTGGGTCTCTATTTCACAGGGTACCAATGAATGCCACATTTAAATTATTTTTCCCTTCATTTTCTTGGTTAGTGCTTTTATTGCTGCCATATCATCTTCCAAACACCTGTTCCCTTTTTAACTCAATCCTAATCTCTTGCCAAAATCTGAACTGTGGAGTAGGAATGCAGTAGTCCCAATAAGGTGTTAAAAATAAAATAGTAGTTGATACTTACATACCCCTTTATATGCACAAACTAATTAATCCTCATACCTCATGCAGGGAGGTATTTATTCTCATTCCAGTTTTAACTGCCAGGAAGCAAAGAGAGAATTTGAGTAGCTAATTTTTGAAACTTACTTTTTTTCTGGAAGGTTTTCAAAAAATGACTCAATGAAGACATCTGTTCAAGCTATCCGGTTTCAAAGTCTTACTCAACAGTGTCACATTCTCCTTTAATCTCCTCTACCTCATTCTTTTGAGTTACGGTAGATTTACTGTTTGGACCATATTCGTTCCATGTAAATGTGAGCACATAACCAAACATCTCTCATTAAAATCATCTGTAATGCATCCATTCCCTGTCATGCTCCCTCTGCCCACTCCCTGCATCTTCTCAGTGTTTCAAGTAGTATTTTAAGTAGCATTTCGTTTTGATATATTAAGAAATGGATGTGCACACAGGAGATGGCAATGTCATGCACTGTGGCTGTGTTGTACATGTGATAAGGTTTCATCATTGCACCACAGCGTGCTCTGCTCATGTAGCCTTTGCTAAGGGAGCCTCCTAAAAACTCTGTTTATGTCTGTGTGCTGGTTTCTTTGGCATCACTAAGTCTAAAACATTGCAGGAGATGAAGATAATAGACTGTAACTTAGCTTTCAGGCTTTGGCAAATTTTCTTTTGGGATATAAATGAAACAGTTTGGAGCCTAAAGCAGAAATAAACTGGAACTTCTCTCACCAGGCTATCAGCAGGTAGAATATTAAGCTGAAATGGTTGGCTTTGTTTCTTCGTTGCCTCTTTACTTTTAAAGAACTTTGCCACAGTAGTTTTCAATAGACCTTTTCCTGATAATTTGAAGATGAAACAGGTGACCTTTTGCTACTCCATAGTTTATCATATGAGTTTTACCTGTCTGTTGGGATTTCTGTTGCATCTTGGTGTAAGAGATGGGAAGGTTGTCTTACAAAGTAGCTGAATTCAGACAAAGAGAGAAGGAAAGATTTTCATTAAATTAAAATTCAAAAATACATTGACATACAGCATTAATGACTCTGGTGTCTTTCCTGTGTTCTATCCAGCAGATGACTGTATTGCTGTTACACTGGGAGCTGTAGGGAGCGTGAGGAAACCAAAATCATTTTTTTAGTTGAAACTTGTATGATAGCCTTGATGATACACCACACCAATTACATATATTTTATTTAGTGTAAATACTTGTCTACATTTTGATTTTTAACGAGAGATCCAGCTTTCTCCTCCTTTCTCCCTATGCTTCTAGTTAAGTTCCTTGTTCTCTTTAGCTTTCCGCCATGTTACTTCTAAAATCCAAATAATCTTAGCCAGCTATTTTTCTCCTGTTCAGGGAAAAAGGCAAGAACAGAGACAGGAAACACAAGCAACAAACAGGCATCTCCAGCCAGGCCCTGTAGGGGATTCTGGCTTGTGGATGTCAGCTGCTGCTGGAACTGGGATGCAAATAATTGTGCGTTTTCTTGTAATCTCCCTTTTCCTAGGGAAACAGCATGAACAAGACTGCATGGGCACTTGTCTCCTACTGTAGCATTCGAGCCATAGCACAGGTTGGAGGTAAATCCTGACTAAAGGAGTATTGTGCGGGTTTAGGGGAGAAGAATTGATTGGTATGAGGAGAAAAATGTTAGGGGTAGTGGTTAGAAATGGGAAGATTGTGAGGAGAGAGAATATCTGAGTTAATGTGCTGAATGGTTCAATGTTAGAGAATAATAGAGGAAATGTTAGTTCATGCTGAAGGAAGAATTTGAGCTGGAAAAAGAAGACTGTATTATTCCTTTCTCTGGTTTGGAAGATGCAGAACGTGAAAGTCACTGTCCTGTTTTAGTGTGTTCCATAGTACTTCATGGTTAAAGGGGACAGGACAAGGAGAAGAAGAAAGGAGACAAATGCCAACTGAGAGTCCAGCCAAGCATATTATTATGTAGTAAAGAACTAAAACCAATGCTTCTCTTTCACATTTGTGAGCACTTTCCTCTCCTTAAGGCATAACAGGAATGGAATACAGTAAACAGGGTATTTTGTTGAGGTAGGACACTTCATAAATTACTTGTAGAGGATACCACCAAATGGCATCTAGTTTAGAGCAACAGCCATGCTAATGGCCAGAACGTCACACACCTGGGTAAACCAGAACCTCATCAAAGGAATAAGTGCACAGTGTGCTCATCTCTGATCTTACACCTGACATACTCGATACCCTGTCAGCTCACTGTTGAGAGAGGTGATCTGATGATACTGTGATTCAGATGTAAGGTTTCTGTGCTGTTGTGTAGACCATTAAGGTCTTCATCTTGGCTTTTGGAAGAGCAAGTCACAATACCATACTTTTAATCATTGCAACTAAGGACACTTAGACCTTTTTACAGCTCACAGCTCACTAGTATAGGGTTATATTTTATAAGTTGTGTTTCAAGTGAAGCCTTCCAGGAAAAATAACATTAATAGGTTCAAAATGTATTAACATAATGTTAATAATATGGTTAATGTTCCCCAGGGAGGTGGTGGAGTCATCATCCCTGGAAGTATTTAAGAGATGTGTGGTTATAGGCTGGATGTTAGCAAAAGGTTCTTCACCGAGAGGGTGGTCAGGCACTGGAACAGGCTCCCCAGGGAAGTGGTCACGGCACTGAGCCTGCCGAAGTTCAAGAGGCATTTGGACAATGCTCTCAGAGTTATGGTTTGATTTTTGTGTGGTCCTGCATGGAGCCAGGAGTTGGACTCGATGATCCTTGTGGGTCCCTTCCAACTCGGGATATTCTGTGATTCGGTTCTTCTGTGATATGGCACTTAAGGACATGGCTTAGTGGTGTATTTGGTGGTGTTAGATTGATGGTTGGACTTGATGATCTTAAGGGTCTTTTCCAACCTAAATGATTCTATGATTCTAGTATCAACGTATTAACCAAGAAAACAATGGAATATCTGTCATAAATAATATTATCTTCTTACTGGTAACACAGAGATTGTGTTGCCACTTAGGTGGCCCTGTTTAGTTCCTCTGGAATTAGGTACAACATAATTGGTTCTAGGTCATGAAAATAAATCCATGTATCTCTGTCTAGACCTTTCTTTTAAAAGATGACAGACTGTGCAGTAGTGCCTTGTTCATGGCTTTTGCATTCTTTTCCTCATTGCTTAAATACTGTAAGTGCTGCAGTTGCTGGATACTGCAGCAGAACTAGTGTGCCACTTACTTCCATTTCTACAGCCATGCTTTGGTACGGATGATACCGGTCAGTTGAAACAGATTCTCAAGAGTGCAAAGAAATCTTTGTGTTTCGCAGAGAATTGCGAAAACACAGCAGAGCCTTAGATAGAAATGACTTTTAGGAAATCGACCCGAAGCAAATCGTGCTGTGGCAGCAGGCTGTGTGTTTGAAAGTGTGAAATGGGTAGCTGTGCATTAGAGCGCAGGGCTTGGAAAGGGTGACAAATACAACCTTCTCTGAGGCCACCTTCTACAACACCTTTTTGTGGAGCTAAAAAGTTTTTAGGAGCTGCATCATATGCTGTGGTTTGGTTTGCCAGGGATTAATCTCTTCGTGTGTCTTTAGTGTTAGGATGTAACTAGCATGCTGTAAATTCACACAGCAGCTTGCAGTGCCTTGTTTGTTCTAGGTTAGCCTGGGTCTCCCAACTGCCCATACATGCACGTGCTTAAACAAATGTCTTCTCTACAGCAGTTCTAACTACTTGCTGCAGAAAAATGTGCTTCTTGGATTGCCTACTTAGCTAAGGCTTGATGTTCTGCATGGTAATTGCTATAGTAAAAACTAAACATCATCTGGTGTTGACTAAGAGAATCCTAAATTCCGTGGGTTTTGTTTCACAGTTAGATTTGGATCAGTAATTACAATGCAATATTAGTACTAAGTTCCATCCCCTACTGTGGTTTGCATTCAAGAGAGAAACGATATTTAAGGCTAACAAAGGTAAATAATACTGCTGTTTCTGCGCCTGTATTAATGATGGGTACCACAAGTAGTAATGTCCGCAGCAGAAATGGAAGTAGTGAAGGCTAATGAAGAACACTTGGCAAAAGACAAAATAAAGCCATGAATTTTCAGGGCTTCTCATATTTAGATATAAATAAATAAAAGGTTAATAATATTCTCCACTTATCCCATATATGTATATGCATATATATATATTCTCTTTTTTCACGCAAATAACTACTTCATCTAAAAAAAAAGATTGGTTGTCTTCATATAAACTAAAACATCCAGAGATTTATTTTCTACTGTTTTTGCAGCTGCTTATAGATTTCCCTCTGAAGCTTGGGCGAGCTTCAACATGCAACTGTTATGTTAGCAAAAAGACAGCCTGAAGTGCACATGCATGGCCTGGGACTTCACAGGAATCTCTTGCTTTTTCTGATTTATCTCTGTCACGTTTCAAATCCAGCTTCATTCTTATAAGAAATTAATACTTTTAGGAGGGATTAGGAGAAAGAATGCATGCTGATTTATAGATGGGTTTATTTTGTAAATCCTGAAGGGGCATTACCAGATTGAGAAATCATATTTTAAAAATAAATCCTAAAAAAAATTACAATTAATTCCACGAGCAATTGAATTAAACGAATCTATTTCTGCTTTGTTGTTTTGGTTACATTTTATCTTTTCCCCAGCATAGCCAGAAGAAGAAAGTGATTTCTCAGGATGACATTCTCCTAATAAGTTTCTTCCTCCAATGAAGACTCAAAAACACACAGATCTATAGTGCCTTTCATACTGTGTGGGAGAGGAATTGCCCTTCCCCAGCCTTCTCCTCAAAGCACTGGGGAATTTGGCTGTTTAGATGATAGGTCTACTGGAGGCCAAGTTTTCCCCAGCTTTCATAGAATCACAGAATTTTCATTGTCACCTGTGTTTCTTTGTGCTTCTGTGGTAGTGTGACACTGACCACAAATATGTGTTTCTTGTAAGACCTTAGAGCTGCTTGAAACTGCTTCTTTTTACGATGGGAAGTTCTTTGCAGATACATGTGAAAGGACAACCTTGAACCCCGGGGAGATGAAGAGGTCAGAGTCCTTCACAAAATGTCCTCTTCTTCATACCCAAATCTGAGCCCCGTAGGGGTCAGTGGGTCAGATTGCAAAACTGCCTTTCCACGTTCCCTTACCCCACAATGCAAGGGTTTTAACTTATCAGGATAACAGAGTCCCACAACCTCTGCTTCCATTGACTTTAGCATTGCCATCACCACATAGTTCTGTGCAGCACACCGCTGCCATGTTCGCCTGTGAGAGTAATCTGGAATTCGAGCATAACACTGAGGCATGAAGGCTTCTGTACTGACCCTAGATTTTGTAGCTTCTTATGTGATGAAATATTTGAAACTCAGTTTATCCAACTGTATCTGTTCAGTCAATCTGCAATACTGTTTTAGTGACCTCTTGCAGAGACTCATAACCCTCCGTTGATATTTTTGTTTGAAATTGTTTGTTTTCATGGTAAAGTATTTAAGACTTACCAGCTTAGGAGTGTGAAGTTCTGCTCCTCTGAGGACACACTGGTGGTTCTTCAGTTTGCTGAGTCCAGAAATGCCAGAGAACGGTAACTATATAAAACGCTTTTTCATGCTCTGATGCATACTCAAAACCAGACTTCTCACTGCATGGCATTTAAAGTATGCTGGGAAATTTGCCCTGTCTGAAAGGACTGGAAACAATCATTTTTGAGAGGTTCTGGTAATTTGTTGCCATTGATTGGCTGTGGAGGGGATATTAGAGTGGCCAAGTCTACGTACATGACTTGTGCGACGTAAAAGAAACAGGCACACAGTGACGTGATGTTCAGCTTTCATCCCCAGAGCCTGGAATGTAATAAAAAGAGAATAAAACGTCAGTGTAATGGAGGGCAACTTTGCAGATGGAGTACAGCCTGTGGGCTTGCAGGCTAGCAGGAGGCCGCCTTGGGGCAAGTAAACCCTACACTGTCAAGGTAGGGGGCATCTCTGGCTCCCGTGTAGTTGTTGTTCTCCTTCTTCTATGTTTTCCCCCCAAATTCGAGTTTAAAAATGCCTTTGCCCTTCCCGGGAGCAGCCTCAGAGATGTAGGGATAATATGTAACAGCTTGGTAGCATTCAGTCTGGAAAAGACAGCTGCTTTTTTATGGGTCTGTGGATTCAGTGGGGGCGAATGCAAATATAGCAGTTGATGTTCTTTCAAGTCTCTGCTTATCTGGTGCCATCTGCTTTGTGTCCAGTCATTCACACTGGTGCCAAAACATATTTCTGGAACAGGTATTTGTGCATCAGCAGGCTTGGTCCCTAACCTTTAGATGAGAACTGATATGTGAACTGTGTGGTATGGACAGGCAGGTGAATTCTTAAGTTTTAATGTGATTATTAAAATCAGTCATTGCCAATAGCTGCTAATCCACAAGGTGATGGTAACAGCTATCGGAGGTAGCAGCTTCTGATGGTGTTGCAGAAATCAGAAAAACACTCTTGTGCCTCACAGAAGGCAGTATTCTTTTGACTCCTTCCGTCTCTTGTTAGCAGGTATGGGAACACCAAACTTTGAGCTGAGTTTATCAGAAACCAGATGTTTATAGAGCTGTGACCTGGGCATGCTGCAGATGCTTTAATCCTCCCACTCCTTGATCTGTCTTTGTTTTACAGCAGTGAGAAATGTATCAGGCAGGATTATGGCCTTCTCTACATGTTTATGCATGCTATTGTTGTAGTAGTACCACTGTGTTATTAAATACAGGGTTTTTATAATACATGTAGATTCAGTTGTACCCACAAATGTGTTTATTTCACTCTCTCCGATTCTTGTTTCAAGGTAGGAGTGTATTCTACGTACAGGGCATCTTGATTGCACTGTAACTGCAACACCCAAACGGTTGGATTAGCTGTAATTATTAAAGCTTAAGCCATAACACTTAGCACTAGCTTTTGTGGCAATACAAATCTGTCTGAATTAGTCTTTGGTCTGAGGCTTTGAGCATGTGTTATCTTCAAAATCCAGCAGCACACGTGGAAGAAAACGCTATTCTCAGCTTTTCACTCTTGTTCCCACTAGAGCTTAGCCTCTCCCCTGCAGTCTGCCAGCAGAATTGTTTGTGCAGGCCCTCCCTGTCTTGTTTCCAGCATAAATCAATCAGGTTAGCACAGACCAGAGTTTAGCATACTAGTCTGATTTCACCAGACACTAAGTAGAAAGCTTGAAATGGCATTTTGCAGGGAGAGAGGAACAGTAACCCGTGGCAGAGGGATACCACTGAACCTGTGAAGTTAATTTCTTTGACCAGCACAGCTAGATCTAGGAGCAGAAGTCTGCCTGCAGCTGCCTACTTCTCCTCAGGAAGGATTTTCAGTTCCCGTGCATGTGCATGGCATGGCGTTACCTGATTACCTGTCACTTTTGAGCGGTAATGAACATGGCATTTGATGTTAATTGTAGGCTGTAGCTTCACTGGCATATAATCAAAGTTTCCTCTGCAGTCATTCAATCATGCTTGATTTCACACTATCACATGTGCAGGACTAAAGCATGGGAATTAGTTTATGTACAGATTATCTACTTGCTGGAGATAACATTTAAGATAGCCGTGTAAATTGCCTTCCTCTAAAACAAAATGTACTGTTATGAACTACATGTGATAGTGTTTAAAAATTGGTCTAATGTTCAAAGAAGATGATGGACATAAAGTGTCTTTTATACATTTAACCCTCAGACTTAAGCCTGGTGGTAGGGTCTTATTCTTTGGTGTGCAATGGAAAAGCAAAACCAGAGCAATCATATTTCAGGAAACATTCACAGGTGTAGCAGGTTCATTATCTTCTGCTGAAACTGAAGCATATGAAGCTACTTTCAACTCACTATTTTCCTTTATAATTATGCAGGAGCAGACAGAAGTGCAATTCCCTCTCTGATACTGAAGAGAAATTCTGTTGTATATCTTCTACCTACTTTTGTTTAACTATTGAGAGAGACATAGGTATTAGAAATTGTACTGTCTCCACCTTGTAGAGACGTACACAGGGATTTTTCTTTATGCACAGTTCACTTGGTCTCATTTAAAGGGAATGCAAACATAAGAACTGTTTTAAACTTGTGTGAGAGCATGGGAATGCATCTTGTGAGGTACACGTTGTTTTCCTGTTTTGTTGTAATAAGGATCTGGCTTCTATTTCTTGCAGCTGACTGAAAGATTGAACTGCTTTTCCTTTGCTTAGCTGAGAAAATAATTTTCTCCTATTGCTGCATTTCCTCTATTTATTGTCAGCTCCACAAAACAGATTGTATGCACTGGATTTGCAGATTGAATTTCTTTAAAATTTATTGTTTAGCTGCTTCTAGTCATGCTTCTGCTTCTCTTACACCAGTCACCCACTTTGCCCGTTTGCCCAGTGTTACCATTTTGGGTAGAGCAGATTTCTTTCCAGCAGCTTCTGCCATCTGGAACCATCTTCTTTTAACTCCCTAGTTCATCAGGTCTCCATAGCTTTTCAAATATTTTCTGAAATTACAACTTTTTTCTTTCACCTGTTAGTCCTCAGTGTTTCACTCCATGACTGGATGCCTAATTCAGTATTGAATGCCTTCACCTCACCGTTTTCTGTGAGATTTTTATCGTGTGAAGTCAGGAAAATGCTTTGCGGTACAGCTTGATGAAACACTCCATAAAATAAAATGTTATTAGAAAGATTCAGGAAGACTGAAACCTATAACCCCATAACTACCTTCTCCCTACTGAGGAGAGAATATTGCCAGCCTCTGTTTTGATAGCTTATAGCCTGTTGCAATGTTTGACCATTTAAGAGCACACTCTGTCAAGTTGCTTTTCCCAAATTCTCAGCATCATTCCCATGTCATCTGGAGTATGCTTAAATTTGACATTTTGCATTTTCACATTTTCCTGGGAAAGCTAAGGGAGCACAGCTTCTAGAATTGAACATCATAACTTGGATTGCTTAACTTGCCCTGGTTCCGAAAGCTTTGAACAAGGTTGTTGTGTTTTATTGTTTACAGAAAAAGTGAGTTTGGGAGATACATCATTTGTATGTCTGTGGTGCTCTACTGCTCCCTCTGCATAGATAACCTCTTAAAAATGTTGAAAATGTGGAGTTTATATTCGTTCATTATCCAAAGTTCTTAGTAGTTTCTGGCACTGTGGGAACTGACAAGGTGGAGTGCTGAGATACACTTGGTACCTTGAGATAGAATAGCATTATCGTCTTAAGATGTAATGGAGAGAAAAGGAAAAAATAACGTTGCCTGTCATATAAGTAAGAATACTAGAGTACAAAAATCAGATCTTAACAATGACTTAATATTAGCTATCTTGAGCACTTTAAAAAGGGAGCAATGTTCTGAGTTATGGGCGATATAATGATCCTTGAATAAACTGATTAGAGAACTGAATTTTATTCTGAATTTGGTGATGCACCTCAGTTTGTAAGTCAGCTAGCTGTTTGGCACATTATTTTTCTTCCAGAGTGCAGCAGTAGCATTGAAATACTGGATTTGTGGACTTCACTATAAGAGTTGTTACCAGACCTTGAAGAGGCCAGTAGGTCCATCTTGCAGAAATAATGTCCTACTAGCTGGAGAACTGGGGGAGAACGACTCACTCCCCCTTGCCCAACCCATAGGTTTGTAATTTTGAAGCTAGTGGACAGTGCCAGAATGCATTATTTAGAACATGGAGTTTACTGTTGTTTAGCAATCCAAGTGCATCTGGAATAACAGTTATGATAAAGAAATATTTTACATGCTTCATATTGAACTTTGGTTGAGGTGGGACTTTGTAAGTCATCTAATTGTTTCTGTTCTTGAACATCTTCAAGTGTTGCGGGTGTTTTTTAAACAGCTTCGGATTTCCATGTGTCAGCCCATTTTTTGTTGGCTCTGTCAACTTTAGGGATGATCTAATGTGCTTTTTTCATTCACATTAATAGTAAATATAAATGCAAACACTGACAAATGATTCCTTTTGATATTTTTCATTTTATTGGGCAGTAGGGGAGCCTAGAGGTTCAGAAAAACATTTTGTTGCAAATCAGTGCTCTCAAAGGAGTGAAAAAGCGTATTTCATGCATTATAAAATATATCAAGTAGTCAAAATCAATAAATATATCCATTCTAGTGACACCTCAAAAATGTGTACAAAAGGAGCCTGCAGTCTCGGGCTAGAAAAAGCTACTTCAAGTTTTGTATCTGGTGTATTGTAATGGTTATTGCTTTTCTTGATTATTTTGTTTTATTTTATTTTATTTTATTTTACTTTACTTTACTTTACTTTACTTTACTTTACTTTACTTTACTTTACTTTACTTTACTTTTTCTTCTTTGCAATGAAAGGACAAATTTATGGCCCTTTTTGTCAATGTGAGTTTTTCCTTTGACTTAATTGGGGCCGGGATTTCATTCCTAGCCTGTGTAAGATTTTGCATTTGTTATTAATTATGTGTCTGTCTCTATTCATCTGAGTGACTAAATCACAAGAAAGATGACAGGCATATTGATTTTCCTTGCATTTTAAGTCTTTGAGTGTGGGAGTCTTTAGCTTAGTAGATAAATTTCCCTACGTGATGAGCAGTTTCTAGCCTTTACAACGCCCCCTGGTTGAGCTGACAGAACTGTTTCTGGTGGAGCAACTTACTGTTGGAAAATGCTGATTAAACTGGATGAGACCGCTCAGTGGGAATATGTCAACGTGATGAGATTTTCAAGGGAAACTAGGCCGACTTCCACCCTGGCCCACCTGACTGTTTGCTGGCCAGCTTCACCTAGACATTTCTGAAAATTTAAGTTCTACATGAAAATTCGTGTCTCTGAATTTTAATTCCAGTTTGGAAGAACTGAATGATTCAGAAATGTGGACACTTCTGTGGATCTTGATTGTCCTATCTGTGTAAACCCTTCTGCGTAGTAACATTGCAGCTTTCTAATAGGTTACTGCTGTTACTGTTGGAGTGGTGAAAGACACGTTCAGGAAGTGTGGAGACTTGATTTTTTTCATTCTAACCAAGAATTGCTATTGCCAAGTCTCATTCACACCTTGTAGTCATGTTATTTTAGATGTGAATCCTATGTGTGAATGATTTTTTGAGAAGCCTCTTAGATATGTTAAAACTTGCTTAATTTTTGCATGCTCTGAAGTAGACATACAACCCTCTCTTCAACATCCTTTGTCCGTAGAACCCAGAATAAGTGTTCTTTTTACTTTGTTTTGCCCACTGTTCTAAACACTCGATGATATCTGATGCTTTCATTTAATTCCTTCTGGTTGAGCTTCATACATTCTTCAGTTACAGTATCAACCAGACGGGTGATTGAGGGTCAGCTCTGGAAATCCGAAGTGGTAACTGATAGTAATTTGTATCTTCACTTAAGTAAATACAGTAGAAAAGCTCTTGGAGAGCAAGAAGGGGAAGTGTATGTCTCAATATTTTTCTTCTGTGTTTTTTGTGGAGTAGAAGGTTATATTTTCAGGAGGCTGTTGTATAACATGGTAGGGTTTGTTTATTTATTTATTTATTTATTATTCTCTATGGTGGCATCTGTCCATCTTTTTTCAGTCCTTGTGATCAGCAAAGTGTAATGCTTGTTCCCAATTCAATATCTGAAGCAATCTCCTTGGCAGATAAGAATCTTGACATGTGATTGTGTTTCCTGTCAGTTAACTTAACTTTCTGAGTTACTATCCTGACAGTTCTGAAGAAAGCTAAACATAAATAAAACCATGCAGGGGAAACTGCTGCATGCTTGTGTCCAAGAACAAATGAATTAGGAAACCAGAAATCCTTAGGCATTTTGTATTTGCTAGGTCACCTTCCCTCTAAATAGCTGGACATGAATCCACTTAGCGCACTAAAAAGAAGAGTTACCTCATTTACTATCTTCTGAATCGTATAAAAGTGTTTGTCTTCTCCTCAGTGCTTCTTGGGGTAGGATTTTTTTCTATATAAAGATAAAAACTTTGGGTTGATTCCTGGTCATTTCAAAATCTAAGGCTTTTTTTCATTGACTTTGGAATTGGGATTTCACTTAAAGCAACTAGCGGACAACATTGTTCAAACAAGCTAATATTTGGGGCAAATCAGGGAATGTATCAGAGATTTAATCTAAGCTAGTTTCAGAATGCTATCAAATGGCCTTTTAAGTTAGATGAGATAAACGCCTTGTGCTTTGTTATTCTGGGATAGAAAAGAAGTTTTTGATATGTAAGCAGAAAAATGCGCGTATTTGTATTTCCTTTAGAGGAGTACAGACCAGAGAGTCTTTGTCATTCTTATTTAAACTGTGAAAACCTCTACAGTTGATTTAGTCCAGCAACAAGTGCAGTGCATGAGCAAAAAAGAGTGAGTTTGGGAACTTTGGGAGATGTTAGGCAAAAAAGTAGTGGGAAAATAACACTGCTTTCTGATATAGTATCTTCTCTCTCATTGCATTAGTGTGTGTTTGTTTTTAAGTGCAAAGATGACTATAATATGTAATTTCAATTAATACAATGAAACATCTTTGTTTTACCTGCATTGTTGAGACTAACCACAGTTTTGTTTTTGCTTCCTTTTACAGGTTGCCTTTTTGAAGATGTGAAGAATTCAGATACCTATGTTGAAAACTATTCTCAACTTCACTTTCAGCAGAAATGTACAGATAACTTCCAATGGTTAGAAAAAATCCACTGGCAATACAAAGCAAAAAGGGGGGTGGGGTATTATTCTTCATATCTGGATGCATTTCAAAACCAAAGAGAGAGTTAACTTTTACATCTGGTATGTTCTTAGATGTCATTCTAAGAGTGACTTACCTGTCACATCCAGCTGAGATGACTGTTACGATCTCTTCATTGCCAAAAGGGAATTGTCTAAGTACTTAATACTGCCTTTATCGGACAGTGTAGTGACCTGTATGTCCTAAGGAAAGTGGTATCAAAGAGAGGTGCTAAAATATTTAATATTATGGATGTTAAAGTAAGCTCTTTCCTTTCTTTGTTCTGATAAAGTTAGAGGTCCATAAATAAAAATAAAAAATGTGTTGTTTTTTTTTTTTTTGTCAAACTTATATGTTTATCATGTATTTTGTTTCCACATTAATGTTTATCTTTCTTCTTGAGAGAGAAGGAAGACAGTTTTCATATTGCTACACCTCCTGTAGAATTTTGTGAAATTGATAATGTTTTGGAAAATCAAGGTTTTGTGTTTTTTTGGAGTAATTATTCCTTCAACTTCAAAAAAAGAGTACGTACCTGAGAGCTGGCTTTGCAGAAACTGCCGAAAATGAAAGATACTTGTAGCAAGTCATTATAGCTTCCCTAAATTGTCCTTCTCTGCTGTGTGTATTTACCCTTTACAGGAGTGACAGCGTATTTCCATGGAACACAGAACCTGTTACCATTTTCAGTTTTAGAACGGATTGTTCACTTGTTAGTTGGCATTTTTGCCTTCCCTTGTCCAGCGGTACTAGTGCATGGGCTAAGGAGAGGAAAAGATGCCTCCTGGCATTTTTGCCTGAATTCCTGCTCTTTGGGACAGACTGCTTTTGAGCTAGAAGGAGGTGCTCTTTTAATATCAACCAGTTTTCTTGTTTGGCAAATCAGAGTCAAGTACTGGAATAGTGCATTTGACCTAGAGTGACAATTCCTGTGTTCTCAAAATGTATAGAAAAGGTATCCAAAAATAAAAAAAGAAGAGAACCTGTTTATGTGGGCTGGCTTTTTCAAACTCCATCTTTAAACCCTCAAAATAAAAAGATGCTACCTTGTTGGAAAACAGCTGTATTTCAGGAGAACTAATTCTGGAGGGAGTATTCTTAAAGGAGTTTTTTGAAAATTCCTGAATTTTAAAGAAAATTAACACACCCTTTACCCATTTCATGGTGAAATCATCATAATGTAGGAAGTGACCCTGCAAAGTGTTGGACGCCTTCTCTGAGCTTTACATATCCAAAGAGAAATAGCTGAGGCCTCTCAGCACCTAGTCTGGATATCATCTCATTTTTCAGTTATTATTTTAGCTTTCAATATTCAAGGAAGAACAAAAATATTCTGAGTTTTGTATTCAGGGACTCAATTATCCATGCCCAAGATATTTTGTCTATGCACCCATGTTTAGTCATTTTATAAATAAAATATATTTTCTAAATCAGTTTACTATTTGTTCTGCTCAATTTCTGTGACAGTTTCGGCTTCCCAGAGTATGACTGAGCAATTTGCAGACAGAAGACGTTCATCTCACACAGAAATTTTCCAACTTTAAAATCTTTTCCAACCTATTTAAATGACCCCTCTTATGATTTTGCATATGGAGCAATCTTAGGTCGGAGACTATTTATGCTTTTGAGGTTAAATCTCTGTCAGATCCTACCTCATTTGGTGTTGTGGCCATAAACAGTAAATCTGACTCTAGTAACATCCATGGTTTCAGAATGTCAAGCACAGACACTTCACCAGCAATATTTGCAGGGGGAGGAAAAACCTTCCAGAGATGAAGTACTAGAAACTTCCATCAACCCCATCCTGCCTAAGGCTGTCGCTCAGTTGAGGGAACTTATGGCTCTGTTCGTGCTCCTGCTGTGTCAGTGCAGCAGCTGGCTCCAGAAGCAGATCCTGAGAGAGCACAAAGCCCAGCATGTACACTTATAACATTGAGCTTGTTAGGAGCTTGCCCTCTGCCTACATATGCGTAAAGCTTTCCCTTTTCCTTTTTTTACCCTGCACATTGGTGTACAGGGTCTGGCTAGCAGCCATGCTGAGGTTTGGATTTGTGGCTCCAGCAGTGTTGGTAACACAGCACCATTTTGTCCCTCGCTGAAGAGTGCTTGCACAGCATCAAGGCTTTACCTTTCATTTCGCACTCTGCCCACACCTCCCCTCAGCGAATAGGCTGGGGGGGGGGAAGAACATGGCAGGGACAGCTAACCTGAGCTGGCCAAAGGGGTTTTCTGCACAACACGACATCATGCGCAGCAGTAAAAAATGGGGGTAGAGGAAGAAGGGGGCAGAGGTGTGTCTTCCAAGGTGGCAGTTGCTCAGAGAATAGCTGGGCATCGGTCTGCTTGTGGGAGGTGGTGAGTTATTCATTGCCTTTGCATCACTTGCTTTTTATTTATTTATTTATTTATTTTTCATTTATTAAACTGTCTTTATCACGGCTCTTGCCTCCATTTCTGTGTTGAGTAGCATCATGATGTTTGCCTGTTGACATCATCTTGAAAAGTTGTGCTAGTACAAAGTACAGTTAGTTACTGTGATTTTTTTTAGCATCTAGAATTAGTGGTACATTTTACTTTAGTTTATATACCGTGTTTGGATACCTCTACAACGGAAAGCTTGTTTAGTTTTGAAGTGTGTAGACAAACTCAGCATCTCCATGCAGGTGGGAAAGTATGCACCAAACAGGAGTAGGCCTCGCAGCTGGTTTTTTAGAAAACTTTTGATCCTAATTATCACTTCCCCTGCATTCCCATTCTTTTGTATCTGTTACACTGTGTTTTTCATGGCAGAAAGTGTCTTAATGTTTGCTTTCTGTAGAGCCAAGCACAGTGTTAGTCTTAAAGTAATAATAATAAATCAGTAATGACGTTAAGTCCCCAGTTCACATTAACCGAGATGGATGCGTATCCTTTCCTAATGTGCAATTTCCAAACACTGTAAGGCAACAAGAAGCTATTAAAAATGTCACCTTTAATTCTAATATGCTATCAAGTTATGAAGATCGCTGTTGGTGTGGTGCACAGAACATGCCTATCTGTCAGAGCTGGACCATTCTCTCCATTAGCAACAATGGACAACAGTATTGTTTCTGTCATTAATGGGTCATAGGATGATTATAACAGTGTAGGGCTTGTTAGCATTTTTAAACAAGTTTAACCATTGTAATGAACTGGGATAGCTAACCTGGCATACCAAATTAAGTCCCAATGTGTTTATTTTAATTCCAAAATTAGGGTGGCTTTCTAGTGTAGTTTAAATCACCTCCAGCGTAGGTTAGGATAAACTGAATAATAACAACAAATAGATTGATACAGGGAGCTATGCTGGTGTTGCCCTGTGAGTTGAAGGGCAAGTTCTACCTTACCTCTGTTTCACTTTTCTATATAGAGAACCTTGTAGATATAAGGAGCAGCTTTAATTAAAATTTATAATAGATGTTTTTGCACAGAACATTCTGGGTTTAAATGCAAATGTGTTTCAGTAATTTTCTTTCTGTTTTGCTGCCTTCATTGTTGTTCCTTCAGAACATCACTTTATGGTTTCAATTTTAGACTTTGCATTCTTTCATTTGTCTCCTAGCAAACTGTGTTCCATTATAACTGACAGGTTACTTGTTTGAGGTACTGCATTAGCTCATCTGCATCATTCCTCTTGGTTCCCTCCTCCCCCAGTTTTCTTGCTACCGTTGTATCACTTTTGTTAAAGCACTGCAAAATCTGCAGATGGACAAATTATAGAAACATTAAGCAACCCAGTCTTTACTAGGTTTCTTCAGTTTATTCTTTCAAAGTGGGCTGTATTGCCTTATGGCAGGCACCAGGAAGCATTAGGCAATTTTCACAGAATATCAGGAATTTTGCAGGTCCACGTGCTAATTGCTCAGTAGCAACGTTTGTATCTTCCTATATCTGACAGGTAAGTGTGATATTTTCCTTACTGCAAACAGCAGTTGCTGTGGTCAGATCCCATGGTGCTGTGGTTCAGGATGATCAGATGGCGTTCTTTTAAAGATGACCATGACTGTATTATCTCACTGCCAAATCGTGTACAGTGGCACTTGCTTTGTTCCCATCCAATTGTCTTACACATGGACTGTGCAGGTCGCTATACTGCATCCTTAGCGATAGATACTTCTATCTGCTTGTATTCAATGATGATATAAATGCATATCAATTTCTCATTGTAAACAATAGAAACCTGTTTATTTTAAAATATAAAATATCATTTTAACATATGCTTTTAATCATTTCTTCAAGGTTGTGAAGCATTTTATTATCTGACTTTTGCTGTGATAACAGAAAAGGCTGCGGATGGGTTTTGTGTTTGTCAGCAGCCGCTCCACCAGCTAGGAGGTTGTGAAACAGACTTTACACCTTTATTATTTATACCAGTTAATTACACCCTAATTGGCTGGCTATCTTGTCTTCTACCAGCTTGTGTTTCTTCACTTGTAAAAGTATGCTTGTATTGTAAGGGCCATGATTCTCCTGCCAAAGACACTGTGAAAAAAAGTCCCCGTGTGGGCTTTTAAGTTGAGTTATAAGTTATATAAGTTTAAGTTGAGTTATAAGTTACAAGTTGAGTTACACCCGCTGGGGGCAGATGGTTGAGTAAGATACAGCTGACATACCTATCGCGACTTCAGTGGAACTATTGCCAATTTACATCAGCCAACGATGTGCAGCACGGACAGGAGGGAGATGAAGTCTCTTGTCTTCCCTGCCACTCCCACTTCGGATTAGAGCTGAGTTGGCGTGCCTCTAGAAATGGGGCCAGACGTGTCTGAGAAAGGCCTGAGACCATGTCTGGACAGACATGGAGTTAGTTGTCATCATCATGCTGTCGTAATGGGAAGGCTCAGCATAGTTCCCACATGGAAATGCAGTGGAAGGACACTGGCTGTAGAAGAAGAAGAGGGGACAAAGAAATTCAGCCAGTGCTCAACCAGCTCTGCGAGCTACACTAGTGATTGTCCCCTTGTACTCGGCTCTGGTGAGGCCGCACCTCGAGTCCTGTGTTCAGTTTTGGGCCCCTCACTCCAGGAAGGACATCAAGGTGCTGGAGCGGGTCCAGAGAAAGGCAATGAAGCTGGTGAGGGGTCTGGAGAACAAGTCCTACGAGGAGCGGCTGAGGGAGCTGGGGTTGTTTAGCCTGGAGAAGAGGAGGCTCAGGGGTGACCTGATCGCTCTCTACAGGTACCTTAAAGGAGGCTGTAGCGAGGTGGGGATTGGTCTATTCTCCTATGTGTCCAGTGATAGGACGAGGGGGAATGGGCTAAAGTTGCACCAGGGGAGGTTTAGGTTAGATATTAGGAAAAACTTCTTTACTGAAAGGGTTGTGAGACATTGGAACAGGCTGCCCAGGGAAGTGGTTGAGTCACCATCCCTGGAGGTATTTAAAAGACTTTTGGATGTAGAGCTTAGTGACATGGTCTAGTGGTGGGCTTGTTAGTCTTAGGTCATAGGTTGGACTAGGTGATCTTGAAGGTCTCTTCCAACCTAAAGGATTCTGTGATTCTGTGATTAGTAGGTTTATTGAGTATACTCATGATGCAATGGCTCTTCTCTCAATTTCTTTGTAAACTTTGTCAAAAGTTTCTGTCTGTGACTAATAAGAAGCATGACATGTAATGATCCAATTGTATAGTTAGTGTAGGCTGTTTTCTGAGATTATCAGACTTGCCCTTTATGAGGCTTTGATTTATGTGGATCTAATAAGAGAAGGGCAAGAACAGTCCTTTGTTTGAGGTTTGAAAGAAAACGGAGGTAGGGGACAATTTACAGCTTGTGCTTTGTTGCCAAAAAAAAGGGTTTTGTAAAATTGCTGGAACAATTATTCTCAAACACATGACGCAAAATGAAAATGCACTAAATCAAGAGCGCCTTTTAAGTTGATGGCCATTGAGAAGAACATATGAGCTGTTGTTTTAGTTGATTCACCGTAATTATTAAAATCATATTTTGCGGTTGAGATGCACAAACATGACTCGACTGTGGCAACCTCTTATCTTGAGTGTGCAAAGAGCACTGTCGGTTCCCATCCACAAGCACAGCTGGGGCAGGTCTGGGAGATTGGTGCTCAGGTAAGCAAACAACGCATGGGGAAGACAAGGAGCACAACGTGACAGAGGGCTCTGAAAGATGCTTAGGGGAAAAATTAACAACTTGCCTGAAGGAAATTATTTCCTGTCCTGAAAAGGGCTTTTTAGATTGCTGCAAGCAGATGAAGAAATGTCTTAGTGGCTTGGAGATTTTGGAATTGGTGTCATAATTTGTAAACAAAAGCGTATTTCCTAGCCTGTTGGGTTTTTTAAATGAACTCAAAAGAACATCTTTCCATATAGTAATGCTGATATATTTTACATTTTTTCTAATTACCTGTGGATTTGCTAGGGTATGAATTCCAATCTGTCACCATTCACACTAGAGCATATTAGCTTTCACGAAATTTAGAAAATTTTTGTTTAATGTAGAAACCAGTGGTAATTTGTTGTTATAGTTACTAGAATACTAGTAAATAAGAAAGACCTCATGTGGACTATTTGTTTTGTTGTGTATCATTCCACATTTTAAAGCAGATTTTTATCTCTTGTTGTACTAGACAAATGTACCATTATTAGTATTAATCATTGTTATTTGGGCCATAGAACATAATTTTAAAGCATTTTCAAAAGAGATGGAATTCAGAACCCGTAAGACTTTTCTATCCCTTGAATCCAACCTCCTGATACTGCTGGCACTATTCCATATGGTTCTGTCTCATATGACTCCTTTCATATCCTGATCCCTTATAAATTCAATCAGTTATTTTTTTGTCCTGCTGCTCTTACTGGAAACCTGATCCAGAGCCTCACTTTTCTGATAGAAATCTGATTTCTGGTATAAGTGTATCCCTGGCTAATTCATACCCATTTGTTGTTGTGCCAACAGCATTCTTTAATGTAAGTAGTTAGTTTTCTTCCTGGGTTCTTAAACCTCATTCTGTGTTTGGGAAACAATCCCGTCTCCCCTCAGTGTTCATTTTATTAATAGTTTCTTTCCCCAAAATTTTGTGTTCTACCAGATTCTGTCTGTTGTGGTTTGAATTAATCTTCCTTGTGAAGGAGTGAACAAATTGTGCACAAGGTGTGGGTCTTAGCAAAGTGACATTAATACTTCTTTATTTCCTTTGGGAACACCTCACGTTATATGTCAGAGCATGTTTCTCTTTTTTTTTTCACATCTACATCACACTGGTGGTTCATAGCGAACAACCCAGCTCTTTTCCACTTCTGCTTCCAGCTGTGGAGGCCCAAAGAATGCCATTATTCTGTGGTGGAAAATCCAATTATTTCATAAGTGCACAACTCTGCTTTGGACGCTTGATCCTTTCCTTCGTTTTCCTGATCCTCATCTTTATAAATGATGCTTCTGACTGTTGCATCAGCAAATGTTCTTGAAACATTTCTAGTGGGCCATGTCACTGTGTGGTGGTCACTAGTGAAAATGTTTAATAAGATTGGTTCATGGGAAAAACTACAATCCCCTCTGGCCTGTTACTTCTCTTTTTGGTTTCCACTGAGAGGTTTACCTTGGGGCTTCAGTTCAGACCTCAGCAGTAGTCAGGCTCTCAATGCCACCATCTCTAGCCCTGTGCCGGTCCCCATCTACCATGCAGAATCAGTGCTTCAGCTGTCATTGACAACCACTGGGGGTTCCTGAACATAAACGTAAAATAGATGATCTAGTAAATGAGTCCCTGTCTGCAGCAGATAGGTGTTGGTGTACTGCATATTACTGCTATTAGGTAAAAATTGCAGATGATTTTGTTCTTATTTAACTCTCTGTTGTTGATACATTGACTTTTTATTTATTTATTTATTTATTGATTTATTTATTTATGACAGTCCATGGACAGTGAATTCTGGAGCACTTTGTTAATTTTAATGTTTGGTGCAAAGAGAATCTCATTCCCGTGCCAAATGCTCAGGTAAAAACCCAATGTTATATTTCCACCCTCCTGCTGTGAATTTGATACTGAATTTGATGTTTAATACACAGGCTGTCGATGAACTGACACCAAAGTAAAATAGCGGGAACGAGATACTGGTCAAATTAGTCATTAATAGAAAGCATCACTGTTCTAAGGTTAGATGCTTGATGTTTTGGTCTTGATAGCTTTGTGGCTACAGACAGGACCTGGGTGATTCATAATTCTCCTGACTGAGTGTATAAAACTTTAGAGACATTTAACATGCCACTGACTGATCAGTGCTTTAGTTTTTCCATATGTAATATTATTTACATCCCAGGCTAATAATAATATATTGTATCTTAGATAAGCATTTTTAACTGTGAGTCATCAGATCTGCCGTTCTGTGTGGTGTGGGCTCTCCGTCGCTACATCGTCTGAGCAGCTTTGCGCATTGTGTAACACAGGTGACACCTCTCAGGTGTGGTTCACCCTTTCTTTCTGCACAGGTCAAGCACACTATGCCTGTTTTGATTTGGTGGGGCTGAACAAGGAGCAGTTGCTTGTTTGTTTTGAATGTATGACCTGCTTGGTGTATCTGTTAGAAGAATTGACAGAAGCATGCCTTGGAGAAGGTTGGGTTTGTCATGGCCCAGAGTTTCTGTGTGAGATCCCTCTGTAACTGGAGAGGCCACCGTGAAAAGTTTTTCTGCTGTGTGCATAAGCGTTATGCATAGGTCATAACGCTCCACTGTACCTGGGCAGTAAAGTGGTTTGTCATAGTCTTTATCCTAGAATCCTAGAATATCCTGAGCTGGAAGGGACCCACAAGGATCGTTAAGTCTAACTCCTGGCTCCACACAGGACCACCCAAAAATCAAACCATGTGTCTGAGAGCATTGTCCACATGCTTCTTGAACTCCGGCAGACTCGCTGCTGTGGCCACTTCCCTGGGGAGCCTGTTTCCAGTGCCTGGCCACCCTCTCGGTGAAGAACCTTTTCCTAACACCCAGCCTGACCCTCCCCTGTCACAGCTCCATGCCGTTCCCTCGGGTCCTGTCGCTGTCACCAGAGAGCAGAGATGAGCGCCTGCCCGTCCGCTCCCCTCGTGAGGAAGCTGCAGGCCGCCATGAGGCCTCCCCTCGGTCTCCTCTTCTCTGGGCTGAACAAACCAAGTGACCTCAGATGCTCCTCATACATCTTGCCCTCTAGACCCTTCACCATCTTTGTAGCCCTCCTTTGGACGCTCTCTAATAGTTTTATGTCCTTCTTAAATTGTGGTGCCCAAAACTGCACACAGTACTTGAGGTGAGGCCACACCAGCGCAGAGCAGAGCAGGACAAACACATCCCTCAACCGACTAGCAATGCCATGCCTGATGCACCCCAGGGTACCGCTGGTCCTCCTGGCTTCCAGGGCACACTGGTGACTCATATTCATCTTGCCATCGACCAAAACCCCCAGATTCCTCTCTGCGGGGCTGCTCTCCAGCCTCTTGTCCCCCAGTCTATACATGTAGCCAGGGTTGCCCCCTCCCAGGTACAGAATCCAGCACTTGTTCTTGTTAAACTTCATGCAGTTGTTGATTGCCCAGCTCTCTCATTTGTCAAGATCATAGAGTTTTGGAAAGTCTGATAGCTATGCTGGGCCCAGGTTTTTAGGTATCTTGAAGAGAGCACTTTAGGATCTAAGGCCTGATTTAAAGCCTCACGACACAGCATCACAGAGAGGCCTGGTCATTGTCAGGCATGTTTTATAGCAACTTGGTTGTAACAAACTTTCTCATCAATAAGCAATGTTAAAACCATCATCCTTTGAGTATACATTGCATAATTTTCATCTTACCACCTGTAGTGTTTCTAAAATGCAGACTACATTGACCAGCCAATGTCACTGTATTCCTCTGCTTACGACCACACACTGTTTTGTCTCGCTTAAGCTCAGTTTTGAGTAACAATTCATATTAAGCTAGCATTGTTCCAACAGAAGGCCACTAATCATAGTGGTATGGCTTTATGAGGTGGAGGATGGATATGTACAGACATTTTTGTCTGATTAGCTGTGTGTTTTGTATATTAAGATATATCATGGACTTTATTACCCTAATGCATGCACAACAAATGTGCAGGAATGCCATGCATATCATCCACAGCTGCAGAAGATAAACCAGGCTATTATTATTTATTAATTTAATACGATCCTCTAATTAAAGATTATACAGTAATGCACAAAATGCAAATTTACTTTTGGTTTTTTCTGCCTTGAAGTGTTTTGTCACATAATCCAAGTGTGGTTTTAAGTTTTTAATGATGTGTATGAAAAGGCTTTTGGTTATTTGGAAGAAAGCATTAAGGAATAGTGAGCTTGTCACATGTTTAGACACAGCCTCCTATATAGATTCAGGGATCAGGTTCACTCCTTCAAATAAGAATGTCTTGTAGGTCTGATTTCATGAAGAATTCAAGATTAAAGGTCACATATGAGCAGTCTTCACACTGAGTCTGTTGATAACAAAGCACAATTTTGTCTTTTTATCCTTCTAATGAAATGGTGTGGTACACATTGCAAAACTCTGGTAATTTCATTTTACTGTAATTCATAAAGAGAATAATAGGCATGCAGCAATGCACTGGGGTGTTTTATTAGAAAACTGAGGGCCAATCTTCACTAGTTTTTCCAGATAGTTTTTCTCCTTCCCTCTGTGTTGTTGTTTTTCAGAATTGCATTGCTTTGGTACTATCTCACTTCTGCAAAAGGCAATTTTGTTAAATGTATTCCCGAATGCACTGATGAAGTTATAACTGTTTGGCAAAGGCTTGGAAACAAAGATGCTGTAGTGAAAAATGAGCCTTGTCAACTGAAAACTGATTTGTGATCACGAAATGTGGACAATGTGGTCAACGTTGTATTATCTGTTTGCCACCCACTTTCAGGTGTATCCACTGTCCCAAGGGAGGTGTTACATGTCAGGAGCATGTATGGACTTTGTCAACTCTTCTTCACTGTCAAATTGTATCAGATCAGAGACTTTTTCCACCCCTCAGGACTACAGCCTTTGCTCCGTGCTACCAGATATACACGTTTTTTGTGGCTGGCACTTTTGGGTTTGGGCACCGAGTTCTTTCTGTGCATCCCTGCCTGTTTCCAGTCTGCACTTAAAAATGGGAGAAAAGCACAGTCCAGTCATAGAAGAGATGTTTTAAGGAGAAACACATTAAAGATCCTTTGGGGTATGCAGTCAAGGATTTCATAGACAAAAAATGAATTTTCTCTAGACCGTTTGTAAATAAAGTGCATTTTATTCCCTACTAATAGTTGCATGTAGTTTTGGCACGTGTGTGGAAAGCTGTTGCTCCCAGAGTCTGCTAGGAGATGATATTATTTCCTTCTCTTAACTTGTAATGTGCTTACCCTGCCTGTGATTTATGTAGCTAGGAACAAGAACTGAAGGGGAACTTACACAGGGGAAAGGATGGGTTCCTTGTATGCCAGAACTGTTAAAAGCTAAACCTGCCTTTCTCCATCTCACTGGAGAGTGACTATTTACATGGGCAGATAGTGATA
>VXAA01006170.1:26207-46127 GCA_013399115.1 Anseranas semipalmata | reverse complement strand
TTCTGTGATTCTGTGAATCAAGATTAATTAAGAGTGGCCTTGCAGTGACATCTGCCAGCTCCCTCAGCACTCATAGGTGTATCCCATCAGGGCCCATGGACTTATGAATGTCCAGTTTGCTTAAACCTGACATGATCTGATCCTCTTCCTTCGTACATCTTCCTTGCTCCAGCCTTTCACTCTGGTCTCTGGGACCTGGGATTCCTGAAGGGCAGTCTTGCCGAAAAGACCGAGGCAAAGAAGGCATTTGAGTACCTCAGCCTTTACACTGTCCTGTGTAACTTGGTCCCGCATTTCATACAGCAGCAGGCCCACGTTTTCCCTAGTCTTCCTTTTATTACTGATGTACTTATATAAGCCCCTTTAATGTTCTCGGCCAGATTCAATTCCATTTGGGCTTTAGCTTCTCTGACTTCATCCCTGGATGCTCAGACAATGTCTCTGTATTCTTCCCAGGCTACTCGTCCTTGCTTCCACCCTCTGCAAGCTTCTTTTTTATGTTTGTGCTTGGCCAGGAGCTCCCTGTTCAGCCATGCAGGCCTCCTTTCTGGCATTTTTGCCTGACTTCCTATTCATTGGAGTGGACTGCTCTTGAGCCTGGAGGAGGTGATCCTTGAATATCATCCAGCTTTCTTGGGTCACTCTTTCCTCCAGAGTCTGATCCCACAGAACTCTTCCAAGCAGATCCTTGAAGAGGCCAAAGTCAGTTCTCCTGAAATCGAGAGTTGTGAGCTTACTTTTCCCCCTCCTCTCTGCCCTCGGGATCTTTAACTCCACCATCTCATGGTCACTGCAGCCAAGGCTGGCTTTGACCCTCACATTCCAAACAAGCCCCTCGTTGTTGGTGACTCTGAGGTCCAGCAGAGCGCCTGATGCTTTGAATTTTAATTTGAGGGAAACTAATCATATAGATGTTTCTAGATAGTTTTCTTACAGTAAAACTAATTTTGTGGGGTTTATGTATGGTTTTGGATACTAAGATGCTTCATTGACTTGTGACTGACTTTCTCTGCTCTGTTTTCAGGCTGGAATGCAACAAGAAGGACTGGGAATCTGAATCTAAGAAGGAGATTCATCATCATCAAAAGACATGTGAAATGTTGCAGGCAGAAAAACAGGAGCTTTTAACTCAGCTAGAATGGTCTCAGAAATTGTACAACGAGTCTCAGAATGAACAGCAGAAACTGCAGTCAGAAATACGGAGCCTGATAGATCAGCTTGCTGACTTGCAGAGTTCCTTCACCAGATGTGAATTGGTCAGAGAAGAGCTGGAGAGTATGGTCAAGCAGCAAGAGACCAGTATCCAGAATTTTAAATTCAGCTGTGAACAGCTTGAGGCTGATCTGCAGGCTTCCAAGGACTTAACAAATAAGCTGCATGAAGAAACTAGTGCCAAAGATCTAAAGATCATTAGTTTGCTGTCTGCCAAGGAAGAAGCAGTTACAGCTGCTCTATCTGAATTACGGCAGCAACATTCTGAAGAGATGACATTGTTGGAGGATAGGCTAAGTAAGGAGGAAGAAGATAAAAAAGCCTTGGAAAATGAGAAGAACAAATTCCTTAACAAACTCGATCATCTCACTGAAAAGATGAAGATGATCACAGAAGAAAGTAAGCAGCAGAAGGCACAACTGGACTCCTTCACCAAGTCCATGTCATCTTTGCAAGATGACAGAGACCGTGTACTGAGAGACTACAAGCAA
Source organism: Anseranas semipalmata (assembly GCA_013399115.1). Lineage (NCBI taxonomy): Eukaryota > Metazoa > Chordata > Aves > Anseriformes > Anseranatidae > Anseranas > Anseranas semipalmata. The sequence continues at coordinate 44,424 of VXAA01006170.1, read as the reverse complement.
CTTGAGGAACGTCATCTTGTTATAATCTTGGAAAAAGACCAGCTAATTCAAGAGGCTGCAGCTGAAAACAATAAGCTCAAGGAAGAAATCAGAAATTTTCATAGCCAGATGGATGACCTCAACTCTGAGAATGCCAAGCTGAGTGCAGAGTTGGTGCGTTATAGGGAAGACCTGAACCAAGTAATTTCGATAAAGGACTCCCAACAGAAACAACTGCTCAAAACACAGCTTCAGCGGATCCAGACTCTGGAAAAGGAGAAGGCAATCATAGAAACACAGCTGAAGGAGTCTGAGCATACTCAGGATAATCTCAGGAAGTGCATGGACGTCTTGAGAGAGGATAAAGTCAGTATGTCTCAAGAGGTTGAAACCCTTATATCCTCTCTGTCCCAGGTACAGAGTGAGATGACAGCATTATGTGAGGGGGGTCCTATCATGGAGTGTCAAGCACAACTGAAGGCCCGAGAGGAAGAGGCACAAGAACTGAATCATAAGCTTGCCATCTCACAGAAAAGGATAACAGAACTTGAGGGGGAACTAGTGTGTGTTCAAAGGGATGCAGCTAGGAGAGTGGGAGAGGCTGAGGACAGGCTTAGAAAGGAATTAAAGTACCTGCATCATGATGCAGGGATAATGAGGAATGAAACAGAAACAGCAGAGGAGAGAGTAGCAGAGTTGGCACGGGACCTGATGGAAATGGAACAGAAATTTCTTGCAGTCACAGATGAAAACAAAGATCTCAGAGCCCAAATTCAGTCTTTTGGGAAGTCCATGAGCTCTCTTCAGGATAGTTGGGACCAGACTAATGAAGAGCTTAAAGTTTTGAAACAGAAATACTCTGCAGACTTGGAGGAACAACAGAGTCTAGTGCAGGATCTTCAGAAAAAGATGGTTCAGTTACAAGAGGAGCAGAATTCCACTGCCAGAGACCGAGACGTGCTGAGGTCTGAGCTGACAGAACTGCAGAAAGCCGCTGATGAAAAAGGTCTCTTCGCCCAGATTGAGAAACTTTATCAGAAGCTTAGAGCTAAAGATGATGAGCTTCTCCATTTGTCTTCAGAACTGGAAAGTTCTTCCAACCAAGTCAAATCTTTCTCCAAGGCTATGGCAAGCCTGCAGGATGAGAGAGACCGTTTGCTGAATGAATTGGACAAAACACGTAAGGTTGAAGAAGTGAGGCAGCAAGCAGAAGGGAGCACTTTCACCACTCCTTCAGAAATGCAGAGTCTTAAGAAGGCGCTATCCTCCTTGCAGAATGACAGAGACAGATTAGTAAGTCCTTGTTTTCTCTTCCTGCTCTTATTTAAAGTTCCATAGGAGATTAGGATCTTCAGATCTTAAAATTCAGCACATTTAGATCTGTCACTCACAGTGTTAAAAACAGGTCATTATCCTCACAGAACCACAGAATCACTGAGGTTTGAAGGGACCTCTGGAAATCTTCTAGTCCAACCCATGATCTTTCAAAGGTAATTGAGAGTTGCCTCCCAATGACCTCATCACTTGTAGGTGCGCTCCATCAGATCCCATGGACTTAATATGTGCCATCTATGTTATCTTCTCAGACATATGGAAGCTTAATTATGATTTCATTGTTAACTTTGCAGAGTAGTTTCTCTTGTTAGTTTGATTTAAAACGTGGAGTCATAGAAGAAAGATATGCATTCCCTGTTAGTCTGCTTAGTCTGCATCTGTGTAAACTCGTGCATTTTGTTTTTCTTTGCTATATTCTCTTCTGGAAATCTAAGACCAGGGTCAGTTTGTCCTCTTGGTGGCTGATTGTCAAGACAGGCACAAGACATTGCAGCTTAATTTTAACATCCTTGCTTGCATAGTTAATGTGTCTGTGTTTGTATACTCTGACACAATGCAGCTCAGCAAGTTTGACTTCTAGTTGCTGCTCAGATGACAGACTTTTACCATCATTTTCCACTGCTACTTGGTCTTAGTTTTCTCTTTGCTCTGTTAATTCACAACACACTTTGTGATACTGTCTTAAACACTTCTTCCTTCTTGTCCATTTAATGTCTCAGTTATTTGTAGATTTATGTCTCTTCTACTACTTCTTTGTTGAACTTACATATCTGTGCAGCACTGCTAATACTAAGAGAGATCCTTAGTAGAGAGATCTCCTGGCTCATTAAGTACTTCTCTGTCTCCAGAGTCAGTTACATCATCTAGTCCTCAAAAACTGATTGCAGTGTAATGACAACTTCTTTCTAATTCCAGTCAGAGTAGACTGTTGGAATGGTTTTAGTTCCTCAGTTCCCTGGTTTACACTAAGTACCACCTTCAGGAGTTATTCTTAACCAGCTCCTTCTGTCTCGCTTTATGGCTTCCTCTGAATATGCAAATTAATGTTGTAGTCCAGGACCTTTTTGTTGATGTGTGTCAAATCTTCATGGAAGATCTCAAAATTCACTACGCTCTTATTCGCAACAGCTTTCTGAGTGTTTTTTTTTTTTTTTCTGAGCAGTTCTTAGTAGACTGTTGTAATCACTGATGTCAATTTCTAGTTTCTCTGTCATTTGAATGTGACTCTTTCTCCAGATGCCACAGTGAGAAATGCTCTTAAATACTTGTAAATAATAAACATAGCTGCTTGCTCAGTTGTCATACGCACTGATATTTCTCTTTAATTAAAGGTAAGAGAGCTGAAGAATCTGCAGCAACAATACATACTAGTTGGGGTAGAATCAGCTGAAAATTCTCGCTTAAAAGCACAAGTACAGGAATATCAGCAAGAAGCAGATAAACAGCACCGACTGCAAGAGCAGCTGGAGCAAGAAAGTATTTTCTACCAGCAGGAGCTCCAGCAGCTTAGGTGAGAATTGTCTTTCTTCCTACTGCCTCAGAGATGCTAATGTGTCACTTCTTTCTTTCCAAGTGCCATTGTGGGCAGACGGCAAAGAAAGCATTGAGTACCTTAGTCTTACCTGTGTCTCCTGTCACTAAATTACCTGCCCTGTTTGGGAGCGGGCACGCATTTCCCTTGTTCAACGTTTTGCCACAGACTTAGGGTGGAGATTTACAGCCGGACTTATTGGAAGGAAATACCTGGGTGAAATAGTTCAATGGCCTTTTAATTTTTATTTCCTTCCTCCAGTGGTGGCCAATATCCTCTGTTTCAGAGGAAACTTAAGCTGTTTCTTGTATTAGAACTTATTTATATATAATTATAGCACTTTCCATGCCAAGCTGATAATAGAACGAACACCCTTTATTATCTGACTGATATCATTGTATAGAAAATACTTATTTTGTATGACTATCTAATCCTTTGTTTCACTTGCTTTACATCTTGTATTAAAAACAGTCCGTAATTTAAGTCTAGTAAGTTGTCATCCCCCTCTGGGCTAAAACTAGTCAGACAAATACGCTCTGTTCTAAAAATGGGAAAAAAATTGTTTCAGATACTTCAGAGATCCCGAAGAATGACTGAAAGAAGGACTGAACCTAGAGTGAGAGGGAGGAGAGGGAGGAGTGAGGGGAGTTGGTAGAAAGATGTGTGGCTTATCTTTGTCCAAAGTTGCATAAAAACTTGTAGTGCTCCTTTTCCCTTCCCCCCAAATCTGACCTACACAGTCAACAGATCTCATGAAGTGTGAAGCAGCTTACAAATTTTATTTATCACCTGATATAAGAAAAGTAGGCTTATTTCTTGAATAGCTTCTACAGCGCAAGTGATGCTAAGACCCCAAGTCTGCATGTTGTGATCCATGCTGTGGTTCTTGTGTGTATTTCACTGAGGCGGTGCTAATGTTGTGATGACAAGAGGCATTGTCAACAGCTTTCTAGAAAAAAGATCTTTGTACAGCAAGAACAAAACAACGTCCAAGAATACCAAAAGTATGAACCTTGAACAATCTGCATTGTTGAGCCGAATGGAGAACACTTCCTTAAACTTGATTTTAAGGTTCCTGTACTTAAATGTTTTTTGTTTTGGTTTGTCTTCATTGTAAAACTTCTTAGCTGGCATGGGATAATGACAGGAAATAGTTGGAATCGTCCTTGGCTCCTTCTGAGCTGGGTGCCTGGATGTCATAAGCGATACTAGTAACTTCCTGGTAATTTCCTTTGCTTGGTGCTTTGCAGACAAGAGAAAACTACCTGGGAAAAGCAGAACAGCAGCATCAAAGAGCAGTACTTGATGGTCATAGCCGAAAAAGATAAGCAGCTGAGCCATTTACAAAAGATCATGCAAGAAATGAATCTGCCCCTTAACAAGTTTCAAACTGTAGAGGAGCAGTACCAAAAGAAGGTGAGTCGAAATATACAGAGTCTGTACTGCATGGAAATGTGAGGTTTGAAATTCAGCCAAAGTAGTGCGTGTTGCTTGTATTCAGATCTTGAAGGTCAAACATCTTACGGACTGTAGTTTTGGATTTTGTTGTGTGGCCTTCAAGGACTATACCGACAATGTAACTTCAATCATTGCAAACTTTTAGAAAATTCTGGCATAACCTTATGTGCTCTTCCTTTTAGTCGTTGTTCCTAATATTTCAAGTAAGAGAGTAAAAGAGATGGGGCTTCCTAGGCACCTTCTAAGCTCCTTCTGAGCAGTCTGGAACTTCTCAGGTCTTTCAATGTGGCTGTTTTAGAGTTGCCTCTTGCACTGTTTTTGAATCTGAAATCTTATTTTCTATTTTAGTCCTTTGTAATGTCACATTCTAATTTTTAAGTCTTTTACAGAATTTTTGTTGTTGTTTGTACTGTGACATGAATCTACAATCCTGACTCAAGCCCAGAGAGGCTGAGGATTGAACATCGCAATTTCTGCCTTCTTTTCTCCGTATGGCAGTCCTAAGAGTGGAATACATTGAGTATTTTGCTTGGTCCAGGGAAGGACCTGCTGCATGTGCAGTACCATAACTTTATGAGCAAGGAAAAAACTCTCTTGCCAACATCTGTAAAGGTCCAGTGAGAAGCTGTTATGTCGGTGGAGGAGGGAGCAGTCCTCCCCTATCCCTTTGACACACATGCATATATGCAAAGAAAAAGCTAGACCAATGTACTCATGATTTTTTTTTTTTTTTTTCCCAGGAGAATGCTTCAGTGCTAACCTTTTAGTCTATGCTGGATGAGAGTAATGAGGACACATCGCTTTGTGTTTTTTCTTGTTTTCCTGTTCTCTTTCATACACTTTTTTTCTTCCTGTATTGTAGACAGCTCTGAGATAGCTTTTGAGAAGGACTCATCCTATGTGCAAGTAGAGTGATCTTTCCTAATTGTTTAGCCTTTCAGATGGCTTTTGAGATATTTCTATTTATTTGCCATTTGCTGTTTTGCTTGGGCAGATCAAGTTCCAGACCTAGGAACAATGTAGGGCTTTAATCTTGGAATCCTAAACAGAGAGGGCTAATATGAGAATGGATTGGCACGTGTCATTTATTCTTCATTGTTCTTTCCCTGGCAGATTTCTCAAGAAGCTCTGAGAGGGGACTTTTCAAGCCTAGAAACAGAGACAAAACAACTCCAGGCCCAGCTAAGTGACAGCCTGAAAGAACTGCACCAAAAAGAGCTCAGAATTCAGCATTTAAACAGCAAGGTACAGATTATATTTTCTACTTTCAGAGTTTGGGCTGAGGAATGTGTGGAAGAGGGTAGGCTTGAATAAGGCTCAGGGAGCAGGAATAGATTTTTTCTGTTCTTGTGGGCATTCGTTGAAGGAACACAGAATCAGAAGTATTAGTTAGAAGAGACTTCTGGAGATGATGTAGTACATCCTTCTGCTGCTCAGAGCAGCCCTATCAGCAACATTAGATCAAGTCAGCCATGCCCTTGCCTAGCTGAGTGGTGAAAACCTCCAAGAACAGATGTTCCAGAACCTCTCTGGATCCTTGTCCAATGCTGCGTTACACTTTTAATGAAAATGTTTTCCTTTATGTCCAGCATGACATTTTGTAAGCCACAGTCTCTGATCCCTTATTATATTTTCTGCGACTACCAAAAAGAGCTTGGCTCTGCCTGCTTTATGACTGCCTTTAAGGTAATTGTAAACTACTATAAAATCACCCTTTAGCGTCCTCTTTACGAGGATAAAGCACCCCAGCTCTCACAGGCATCACATGCTCCAATCCCTTGACTATCTCTGTAGCCTTTTTCTGGACTCTTTCCCATTTCTCTCTATCCATTTTGAATTGGGGGACCCAAAACTGGTCACCATATTCCAGGTACAGTCTTATTGGTACCAAATAGAGCAGATAGTAACTTTCCTCAGTCTGCTGGCCTTGCTTCTCTTAATGTAAGCCAGGATACAATTTTCCTTGAAAAATTGTAGGAGAATGTCCTCTTGGCATGTATTCAGCTGGGCAGCTGCTGTAATTCTCTTGTCCTTCACAACAAAGCTGTTGCCTTGGCAGTCTCTTCCCATCCTATATTGATGCATGGGTTTTGCTTCTCGGGTGCAGAAATTTGCACTCCCCCTTATTGAACTAAAGATTTTTGTTGGCACAAGGTCCCTCTAGATTGAAGTTTCAGTCTTTGTTATGTCAGCCACTCCCACAAATTCAATATTGGCTGCAAATTTGCTGACACTATGCTGTGTCAATTTACGTTGCAGTCAGTATTGAACAATATGTGCCCCAAGCAGGCCAGAGGAGTATTCTTTTCATTGCTGTCTGTAAAGCAATTGATCACTGCCTTTGAGTCCAGCCAATTTTTGGCTACATAGCAGCTAATTTGTCTAATTGATAGCTAGATGAATGGGGGAGGAGGGGGAGTGAAGAGAAGCGGGGGAAGATGGGAATGGAGGGAAGGAGGAGGAGCAAGAAGGGCAACAAGAAAAGCTTCCATAGGTAGCTGGGTGCTAAAAGGAAGACTAGGGAAAATGTGTGCCCTTTCCGGAAGGAAATGGGAGACCTGGAGTTACCCAGGATATGGAGAAGGCTGAGGTACTCAATGACTTTTTTGCCTCAGTCTTCGCTGGCAAGCACCCAAGTTGCACAAGGTAAAGGCAGGGACTGGGAGAATGAAGAATCACTCACTGTAGGAGAAGGTCAGGTTCAAGACCATCTAAGGAACCTGAAGATGCACAAGTCCATGGGACTGTGCTCTTCTAAGACCCCACCTAGAGTACTGCGTTCAGCTCTGGGGCCCCACATAAGACAGAGGAAGGCCACGAAGATGCTCAGAGGGCTGAAGCACCTCTCCTGTGAAGACAGGCTGAGAGAGCTGGGGTTGTTCAGCCTGGAAAAGAGAAGTCTCCGGGGATACCTTATAGCAACCTTCCAGTACCTAAAGGGGGCCTACAAGAAAGCTGGAGAAGGACTTTTTACAAGGGCATATAGTGACAAGACAAGGGGTAATGGCTTTAAACTAAAAGAGGAGGGTAGATTTAGATTAGATATAAGGAAGAAGTTCTTTACTATGCGGGTGGTGAGGCACTGGAACAGGTAGTCGAGAGAAGTTGTGGATGCCCATCCCTGGCAATGTTTAAGGCGAGGCTGGATGGCGCTTTGAGCAGCCTGGTCTAGGGGAAGGTGTCCCTGCCCGAGGCAGGGGGGGTTGGAACTAGATGATCTTTGAGGTCCCTTCCAACCCAAACCATTCTATGATTCTACTGGGGGGACCAAGGGGGTAGTTCTGGGGAGAGCAGGAGAGGGAGACCAGAGAGAGATAATGTGAAGAAAGTTGTTTCCGAGATCAGTTTCTATTGTCAGAGTTCTTTCTGGCCTCCTGCTTTCTAGACTCCTGAGGGAAGTCCTTCCTTTGGAAGGCATGCTTGTGATCTTCAGAGCTGTCTGCCATCTTGAAAAAGCTGCTGTCTTTCAGTGCAGAATCACAAGCAGTCCAATTCCAACCTCAAAATGGAAGGCTGAGGATTTAGCAACCTTCAGAAAAAGTTAGGTTTGAGGAGACAGCAAGAATATAAAATACTAACTTACTAATGATATTTTTAGAAGGCTCGGGTCAATCTCAGCACCCTTGAAACCTTGCTCTGAAAGCATGTTATCCTGTACATCGTGTTGACGTTTTAGGGCCTCCTATTCTGGAAACTTTAGCCACAAGCTACTGTTGAAGATTATCACTGGTCTGTGGACCTTAGAAATGTACAATGTGGCAATACCTATGTTCTCAATAAAATTCTTACCCTCAGTTACACAGAAAACAATTTCACTTTCACAAAAATGTTCTTTACTCAGCAGTTGTCTTCTCTTCTCAGCTATCTCAGGTCTTTGAGGAGAAAAATGCACTCTCCCTCCAGCTGCGTGGTAGCAGTCGAAACATCTGTGAGAGTCACCAGCACTACAATGAGGTTCTGAACCGCTGCTTGGTGCTTGAAAGGCAGCTCCAAGAGCTGCAGTCTGCAGACAAGAGCATGGTAAGGGTCTTCCTCTGGGTGCAAGGGAGGGAAAAACTTACCGCAGATGGCTCCGCTAAGTGTGCAGCATTGTAGCTAGTTTCTATCCTCTTCAGTGCTCTCTGCCATATATTCATGCTTTCTCTCAGGAGTCTTTTGCAACAGATGCTGCTCCTGGGGCACCCCAAGAAAAGAATGAGCCCGGAGGCAGTTACACACCAGAACTACAGGAGTTGCAACTGAGGTAAAGAAAGCCTGAGAAACCAGGGGGATAGGAGGGGTGTTAGTCCTGATGGAGTTCTTCGGGTTGGGAAGAGCCTAGTTCGGTTACGCTCTGTCAGAGCTTTCAGCAACTCACTTCCCCACTAGGACTTTCTTGAAGTAGAGGAACTGTCACACGCTTAATGGCTGTAGTTAGTTGTCTCTTTGCATAGAACTTCAAACAATGAAGAGACAACGTGCAGTAGCAATTCTGGTTGACCATTACCAGTTGAACTAGCATATTTGATTAGATGGTCTGGTTCCTTAGTAACTTCTGAAGTATATTAATTTGACCTGGTCTCAATGCTTGTTAGCTTGAGAGTGTGTCTGGAATTGAAACCTAGCACATGATTCCTCATGCCCTTTCAAAACAGTGTGCAGAAGGTGGAGTCATGGATGACAGAGCCAAGAAACTCCTTCCTGATGTGACACAGAATCTTCAAGAGACTTATATTCTCACTCTTGCTTTCCAAATAATTTAAATATGTTAATGAAAAATACCATCTTCTGTGTAAGTGGAAGGAAATTGGAATCTGATCACATATTGCATCAGTGAGTAGAATAGAAACAGAATAGTCCATGAATTAGCCCTTTTTTGGCATATGCTTGGTTATTTTCTGACAGGTTGTCTGAAACTGAACATTTACATAGCAGCACAAAGCAAGATTTGAGATATTTAGAGGAGCAGCTGGAGGAAGAACGGGACCGTCGTCTTGCTGTAGAGGAGGCACTCTGTGCAGCACAGGATCAGATCAGGAGGTGAGGGAGCTTGAGCAAATGGGCAGTATTACCGTAAGTGTATGGTGATCCTAGCTCTTTGTTCATTTCTGCATTGCTTTACATTCATATGTTCAGTGTCACTGTGGGATATTGAAACAACTATACCATGTCTATCCTTCAACTGTAGACAAAGATAGAATGAGACAACTGAGTGAAAACTCAAGTAAGACAAATTCTGACTAGAAATGCCAGTTTTCTCGATGAATTAAATTAACTATTGGAAAATATAATTTGGAGACTGAGAACTGGATGAAGACAAAAAAGGAGTTTTCAGATATTTCCAGAGGTTTTGTCTCCTCAGTAAGCACCTGTCTGTCTTGGGCAAAACAGTCTTGACTTGAGGAATTTCATTGAATTTAAATTTATTGCCAATTAACATAGACTTTGGGTATTGAGAAACAACTAATTTAGGGCAAACACATCCCCTCCCCCCCCCGCCCAGCTCAACATCAGTGTAGGCACCTCTCCTCCCCAGTCTCCACTCCCCTTGTTTGCACCTTACCATACACTCAGTCCCTTCAGTGAGGCAAAAGGCAGTGCAAGAGGTTGGGGTCAGTATGCAGTGATTTCTTTCTGCTGCTCCTTGCTTCTTACTTACATCCTCTGCTCTGCTGTGGATTCCTCTACTGGCTTGTCATGATCCAAAAGGGGAGGGAAGCTACCCGACCCATGCGTATGTAATGATCATAACAGTGAGTTCGTAGGATTCTGTGATAAAGAAGGACACACAGGCTTTGTTCAATAAAGATTTCTATTACAAATCAACGTGAATCACCACTAGCAAGAATACTGTGATTAATCAGGCAAATATAGATGGGTAGATAAAAAGCTATTACAAATATTACTGTGAAGCAAGCATGCGCGTATATATGCAACAAGCGTCAAGGACGTAGTACCAATTAATAGTAGCAGCACTTACAAGTAGTAGAAATGCAATCTGAGGTAAGAAAATCAGTAATATAACAGAAGATATGATTTGGGAGTAATTATAGGTTTAACAAAATTATCAGGATTACTATGACGGTGAAAATACTTATGACAAACTTACCAATACTATGACAGCAAATAGACTTACGATAGGTTACACTTATCAATGCTAGACTTATGACAGACTATATATGTACATATTCATAGAATTACCAGTACTGAATGCATCAAACAGATCCTAAAAGGGGACAAAGGAGGGTGGTGGTGTTAATAAAAACAACTCCCCAAAAGGCTGACCACCAAACAGGTCAAAAATGAAACAATTCCCAAAAGACAGACAACCCGAAGGGGCCCAGAAAGGGAACAAAGTAACAGAGTCACACTTCAAAGTTGATCTGTGTCACTGCTTGTGGACTGTTATGGGGCTTAGGAGTAGACCTGGTCAAGTCCCCGAGTTAACCCAATGTTCCAGCAAAGCTTCAGCCTGTTTAAGGAGGGAAAAAGGAACAAAGGAAACAAAGGGAAGTTTCTCAGAGAGAAAAGCTTCGTCTTGGGTGAAAATCAGGCCCTTTTTATATCATTGAGACATAATAGGGAGTAGGATGCCACTGCTTAGGTAATCAACAGGTGCTGTTGGTTTCAGTCTTCTTCCTGAGACAGTAGATAAACTTTCTTGTTTCTGTTAATTTCCTTTAAACAAAAATTTATTTCTCACATCAATTCCCACTTTCTCAGACAATATGTCGTTCCTCCTTTTCTTGTTTTGTACTTATCAATGGAGTGGTATCTTCAGGATGCTTCCCATATGAGGTATTCAGCCACACTTCAAGGATGTCGTTGGTTCCCAGGCTCAGTTACTTAGGCCAAGGGCCAGGTTTTCAGGCTGACAGACTTTTTCTTTTGTTCGTGCTTTAGCAGCCGTTTTATGTCAGAACTTTTCTTATTACAGTCAGGTTACCTCCATAACTGCTCCCATCATGGCTGCGCGCTCTTCAGGGGTGTACCTGCTCCATTGTAGCTTCCTCGATTAGTCCACAGTCCCTTCAGGGATGTAGCTGCTCCAGCATGCTCATATCTTTAAGCCACAGTCCCAGGCATACCTTCTCCGGCATGGAGTGCGTCCTTACAGGAGTGCATCTCCAGCTGTGTCACCAAGAACGTTCCGTTCCACATGTCACCTCCTATATCTCCTTCTGTGTCCCCTCCCAAGTTTTCTTCTGTGTCCTCACACATCTCCTCCTGTCTCCTGCCCCCGGGAGCTACAACCCTTTCTTTAAATAAGCATATGCATGCATGATATGTTCCTCTGAAGTTTTGGCAGGCAGTGAGGTGTCATCCGTTGCCAAGCCAGCTGGGACCAGCGGTGAATGGCAGAGGGCAATTCATGGCTTCCTACCACACAGTGGCTCCCTGCTACCAAAACCTTGCCATTTATGCCCACTTTATCTCAGGTTACTTGACAGTTGCCATTATAGTCAGTAGATAAAAGGAGGCTGACATAGACTAGATGTTAGGATTAGGATGTAGTCAGCCACATGCCTGTTTCTTGTCATTGACTATAAGAGTGGGTTTTGTCATTTAACTCGTTTGTAGGCACTTGTGCTGTGTGCATCTCCTAGGATTTTATTTAAATCTCACTGTTGGAATCTTTTGGCTGATTCTGCCAAAAAATAATGGTCTGGATAGAAGAATTCTGGATGAAGTTCCCTGGTAATTGCTACACAACTCAGACAACCTTCGGTCCTTCTAGCATTAAAGTCTATGAAAGCCTCCTACAACTGAATTCATTTCACTAACGCAAAGATTTGACAGCGCTGCTTGTGCATTTCATCCTTTAATAGTATCTTACCAATCTTGAAGATCTGTCACTGAGAAATAGCAAGAACCAGCACTGTTGGGACCAGAGCTGGCTTCCAAACTAATTTCATGGAATTTAAAATAGTTAAATCATCTGCCCTGTTTTCTTTCAAGTTACATGCTATGAAATTTCACTTGAAAGCCCCCATGAAGAACACAGATGCCTCAGTTAAGTTAGAGTTTGAAATTCCTGAACAGAAAAAACAGTACCAAAAAAAAAATCAAGAGTTCTGAATTGACAAGAAATAAATTAGGTAAGAAAGGACTTCACTGCCAACAGCTGAATTGCCCTCTACTGGAAAGGAATGGTAATCTGCACATCATGCAAAATGGAAAGTTTCCATTTTTCTCTGACCATGGACACAGAAAGTGGCTACACTGAACAAGTGTAATGATTATGGAGAGCACAATATAACAACTCTGTTGCAGTTTCACCAGCCTACAGAAAATTTGGGAATAATTTAATTTTGAAACCATATTTGAGGAAAGAGGACTGTTGCTAATTGGATCCCCCTGTCATTCTACTCATTGATTTANTTTTTTTTGTGCCAGGTTGCAGCCAAATGAGTGGACATCTTCCCTAAGTGCTAGCATTGATATCACTCCAGGTCATGAGCATTCCTTGCTGATTGACTCCATGGATAATAATTTCAGCAAAGTAAGAATTTTCATTCACAGCTGTCAGTGATGTGAGCCCTGGCTGATGTAAGAAAATGTGAACTGAAAACTGTGAACCTATAGCAGCTAAATCCTTCTGTAGGCATATTTAACTCTGTATAGGTCTGGTAGGTTTCTGCTCTTGGCTTTCTCTGCTTTCCATGCCAAAAGCCACATGCTGTTCTAATCATGGCTCTGCTACAGTCTGCAAAAGCAGAATAAATTTCAGAGGCCACTAAAATGTAGATCAGCATTGTCTGTGCCCAGGATCTGGTACTAAGGTTCCTTGTGGCATAGTCAAGGCCTCAATGGTGAGGAATAGGCAAAGTCTGTGCAAACATCTCTTACATAAGAAGTATACATGTTACTGGCCCTAGCATCTGCAATGTCTGGAAAGCCTGACCTTTTGTTTAGCATCCATCTCAATTTTTCCTCACGCACCATCTTTCAAGCCTGTGTCAGGCTGGGAGCCAAAGTGGAGAGCTGCTTTTTCACTGTACTGAATAAGAGCTTGCCAGCCACTTGTCCTGTTTTGCTAAGGAAGAAGCCCGGCTGAAGAGCTTGGCCTCTTGTCTCTTCAGCATTTGGGGGTGGTGCTCCCAAGAGCAGCATCAGCAGAAGTAGGGCAAGAGCCATTAACTGGATGCAACCCTGTGCTAATGCTGGAAGTTTGTCACTAGAATAGACAGTTTTCTCTTTGTTCTGGAACTTTGCCAGTAGATGTTACATTGTCTGAGGACTCCTTGAAGGGCCCTGATAGTATAAGATCACCATAGGGCAGCTTGTTCAGCAGGATCTGACGTCCTTTCAGCTGCAAGGGTGAAAGATCTCATCAAATAAATAACTATTTTCTTCTTCTAGCCCAGAGGGAGGGTGAATCAGGATTCCTAATAGTTTGAGGCTCTAGCAGAAAAGTACCATTGATCCATTTGTTTATATTTCACTCGAAGGGGCTAGAAATTTGTAGAGACCAAATGTTAGGGGGAGACATTCTGCATTTTGTTGTCAATCAGAATTGGAGAGAGCTGATTCATAAGAAATCTGAACAGAGCAGGTTTTCTGATGGGGAAGGGGAATATTTCACCGAGGATTGGCTCTAGAGGTCAAATCTGACAGTGGAATGGTTTGGGGAAAATTCATGCTTATTAACTTATCTTTGTGGTCTGGATAATGCTTAGTGAAGGTAGCTGGGGACTTAGCCATTCCTAGCACTGACTGATCCCTCTTTTACTCTTCCAGACTCGGAATATCCTTGGACTACGGCGCCTGTTACGCTCTGTCTTCCGTTCCCGGACCCACTTGCCTCTGCTAGTGGCAATGTATCTGCTTGCTCTCCATGTCCTGCTCTTCCTTTGCTTTACAGGCCACCTATGAACAGGACCAACAGCTTTTCTTGACCCACAGCCCTCTGTGTAATCCCTGGGCCTGCACTCCCTATCTACCAGGTAGCTGTAACCAGCACACCTCCAAGCTGCTCTCCCTTTCCAAATTAGACCGTAAGGGGCACTACGCAGCAACCTGAACCCAGGTTGCTTGCTCTCTGAATACGCAGCAGCCAGTGCCGATGCTTGGGGTCTATTTCCAGGACATTTGTCATTCCATTCAGTGGTTTTAAATGATTGTCTGGTACATTTTCTGAGCTGGGGTCCTCAAGCTAACAGTTTCAAGGACAGTATCTGATCCTGTACCTAGAGATAGCACCACTCATTTTATGTAGTATTGTGCTATGGTAGGAATAAGTAAGATATTCCTGAATTGCTGCAGTACTTCAATGCTTCTAGGAATTGCAGGATCTTCACCCTCTTAGACTGAATCAGTGAGCTGGGTTGGGGAAACTCTGTGGCTAGGTGCAAGAACGGGAAGCTTCTTCCCTTCTTATGTCCCCTATATTTACCCCATGGCTCAGTGCTATTTGAAATGCATATCCTAAGGAAGTTGTGGACACTTCAAGGAATGTGAATTTCAAAATCACATTTCCTGCTCAGTTGCATCTCCTGTTGAAGTAGGGCCAAAATCAGTATGTTTGGACCTGCTGAGCACTGCATTTAAAAATAGTCGCATGTCTGCTCTGACAAGCTTGTAAAATAATGTCAGACATGTAATTATTGAAAAGGAATCGGAAGCAGGAAACTTTTTAGCTCCAAGTTAATAACCTTGCTGCCTAGAGCATTTGTGCACCTCTTACTGAAAAGAGAAGGTGCTTGCATACATCTTGAAAAGAGAGCAGCTATGCTCCTGCGTTCTGCTCCACTGCACCCTTTTCACAAGATTAAACCTGTACAGGCTGTGTTGCAGGGTTCCATAATGTGGTATGTGGGTCCAAATCAAAGGAGAAGATCCACAACTAAAACAGTTCCCCCTGCGCTGGGGAAGGGAACAGAGTTCTGAGGCCTTCAGCATCTATGCTTTAGGAAAAGGTTGTAGAATGCTAATGTTGATCATTGGACTTTTTTTTGACTCTAAAGCAAAGTGATGTAAATGGCCTTGATCTTATAGGACACATGAAAAACTGTGTTTTTCTAAAGAACTCCTGAAAATGTCCTGGAGTTGAGACAGTGCCCTCTTCCAAAGGGAGAATGCTGAATGCAAAGAAGATAGTTCTAGTTGTGTTTCCTGTCAGAGGCCAAGCCGTCACTCTGTTCAGAGTACTTTCCAGAAGGATTCTATCTGCCTTTTGCTGGACTATTCACGCTTCCATTTTTTCACATGGGAAAGAAATAGGTCTTTTGATATTGCTGGTAATCTGAGTCTCTAGCCACTGAACAAAGCCTGTTTGAGGATGGATTGAATTCATCATTGTACCTAAAATAATTGGATCTCTGGCAGAACATTGGCACTATATATCCATTTGTGCACTATCCTTGATTATCTGTGTAGATTTCCTCAACTATGTAAAAATCTGTGACCAAATACTTTGCCTATAGCTTCCTGGGGCGTGTGCTCCTGTATATAATAAAAATTATTTTTCAGATGGAAGTTGTGTAATGTCATCATGTAAATGTCAGAGGTCTCTTGAAGGTTTATTGCTGCTATAGCATGCCTTTTACAGGACCACCATGGAAGTGTATGTCATTTTTGTGCACACTTCCTTGTGTGTTAATTACAGAAGATCTGTTTCTTCGTATTATTTGAACATCCATGGAGATGACCTTTTCCCCTATCTCACCTCTCAGCCTTTTTCAGCTTTTGCTGCAATGACCAAAGAAGGAAAGAGCAATTTAGTTTCAAAAGCAATTCCAACAAAACTTAAGGTTTGCCTGGGTTTACTTCTATTTATGTTTAGGTAGATTCAGCTGAAGTCTGCACCCTGTTAGAGTTGTACGACCCCCAGGAAAGACAAGGGAGTTAGCACCAGCAAGCTGGAAACATGCTGCTAACTTAGGTGCGACTAGTTAAAATGTACTGTCCTCTGCCAACTTTCTGTAGCCAAAGACAGGCACATTTGTTCATATTCACTACTATAATCTAACAGCATCATTAGAACAAAAGTTAATAATAGAGTGTTGTAAGACTGTAGAAGATGGTCCCCACTGCATTTGGTAGGAGCAATAATTACAAGTAATGAATGTTTCCTTACAGCCCATGGTGCAAGTTTTCTGCACAGGACTCAAATTCAGGATCTGCCTATTTTGTAAACTGAAATAAGACAACCTTTTGTTGGTTTGGAGACATTCAATATTTTATACCTTCAGATGGAACAGTTAGAGCTTGAATTAAATAAATAAATAAAATAAAACCTCAGAAGGAACTCCTGATCTGATAATCGTAGTCTGGGCTAATAGCTTTGTGGTTTGACCTAATGAAAGATGCAGAATCTTACCTGATGATTCCTATTTCAAACATTTCAACCTTTTGTTTCTTCCCATTGTGGATGCACCTGCCCCCCCCCCCCCCACTTTTTTGATTAACCTGCAAAAAGCCCTGTATATCTTGTCATTGTGTCAAATAGAAATGACTGCTCAAGTGCTTGCATCACTTGACTCATTCAAAAAGGAAGTTGTTTTGGTTTGAGAAGTTTATCTAGTGTTGAACTAGCGTGATCATGCTAGTCATTCCAAAATTGTGCACTTCCCACCAGTGAGCAACATTACTGAAGAGTTTGGTCTGTAAGTGCTTAGGATTCTTTAAATACATCCTTTCCATATCCCTACTTCAGAGTATTTACATTTTTTGGCCCAGAAGAGCTTTCATATGTGTATGTTTATATGGATTTTTTTTAATTGGGCTGTAAAGTACAGAGCCAAGCATTGTAACCAAGCCAAGTTCTGTAACCAGCAGTTTGCTTTCTTGGGATCTCTTTGTAATGGTCAATCCCAGAGGCATCAGATACTTTTCTTTCTGGTACTTCTCTGGCAGAATGATTTTTTTGTGGAGCAGATACTAATCTGGAGATCACAATCTGTTTTTGCACACTAAGAAACGTAATCATGCCCCATCAAGCCCTACTCATAGACTGAGCAATTTGTGTCCTGTGTGTACTCCTTGTCAGCCTCCCAGAGCACAGGCAGTGTGCGAGGGAACTGCAGCACACTAGAGTAGGTTTTGGTGCTCATGACTTAAGCAAAGTTGGGGGCTGGGACACAGGAAGTGAAGTTAGCTGAACTTCAAAGAGGAACCCAGAGCACGCAGAAGTCTAGAAGCTCTTGCTAGCAACAGGTGGTGGGGCAAAAAGCAGCAAGTTTGCCAGCAGGAGCTGGTGGGCCTTTTAAGGTAAGAAAGCTGAGTGGGTTTTGAGAGTAGAAAGTGAGCAACAACAACATAAGCAGTATTTTGGTGGGCAAAGAGAACTGGTTCCTGACCCAGCATGTGTGAGTTGATAATGCTCAGCATTTACTTCTGTCTGTTCTTCGGTCATCATTGTTGCTTTTGTGTTTGAGGCTTTAAAGAACCAAGTTTCCAAATACAGTACAACTGTGGTAAGTGGCAGCCCTATATTTGTGCTGTAGCGGATGCTTTCAGGGGGAAGAATGGAACAGACTAGTAGACCGATGTACTACCTTTGGTGATATGTCTTATTATAGAGGATGCCTGGAGTCCTGTGGTGTGATTACAGGCTATGGTTTGTTATGGTTCTCAAGATGCGTGGTGGGTGGCTTTGGAGAGTAGGTGGTCAAGAACAATTTACAGCAGGATTTAAAACCCTAAACCACCTGCATTAGAGCTGACTGCTCATATTAGCTGCCCTGAGTTGAACAGCCCTGTGCTAGTTTGTTATTGCTGCTGTTCTAACACAAACAAAAATGAGCCACAAACTTTAGTAGTCTTTGGAGTGAGAGATGTTAATAAATTAGGGAAGGGAAAAGGAGATGAAAGGTATTGTTAGATTGTGCTATGTTGTCCACGTTAACCTTCCTGCTTCCCCTGCCTCTGTTTGTAATTAGCTATGTTCTATCATAGGATTGCCGTCAAAGCATAGAAGCACAGTGTGTCACA
>VXAA01006170.1:6294-26179 GCA_013399115.1 Anseranas semipalmata | reverse complement strand
TTTCCGGGGGTTTCCCCCCCCCCCCCCCCCCCCCCTTTTTTTTTTTTAACTCCTGATGCAGCCTGGAGAAGGCCTAAAGTCAGATCTTTACAGTAAATCTACCTTGGTCCTAAATACTCCCCCTTAGCTTACTCTCTGGCTTTTTTTTTAAACCAAAAGAAAGATTCATCTCAGCTGTGCTCTTTCATTTCCTGTTGTCTTTGCTCCCTGGTCTCGCAGTGCTGTCTAGACGATTTAACTCAGGGCACTGAGCTGGGCTGAAAGGTTATTCATTCAGCTGTTGTGACTGTACAATTCCTGGTTCAGCATAAACATTTTGCTTGCACAGAAGCCAACTGTCTTGGGCACATGGGGGTTGGTTTGTAGGCTAGTGTATGTTCTGTCCTGTTGTGGGATTGCAAGGTTGGTACTGTTGAGAAGCACATAATAAAAACATGCTGTGAAATGGGGATCCATCACAGAGCAGTTCTCTTCCCTTCTGTTGGTTTGTTCATTGGTTTATGTGATGTTTGCAGTGATGTGAAACAGGGCTTGGAGGCACATTGCTGCACATCCTGTTCAGTCTCTCTCTGCCCTAGTGAAAAGCTTCTTTGGGCTACAGTAAGAACAATTCAGGGCTCCTCAACACCACAAGCAGAAATATAGAAGGTGGGAAGTGAGAGCTGTGATGAGAACGATTAATCTGTTGTGTTCAGGCCGGTAAGCGGTGTAATCTTTCTTCTGTTTCCCATTGTGTAGACACAGTGTTGTTTGGGTGGAGCTTTTTCATAATCTTTTTTTCAGGGTCACCTTGAAAATGAAATGCAGGAGCTTTAGATTTCACATTGATTTTTTTTTTTTTTTTTAACTTCCTCTTCCTGGGCCTGTCACTTCCTCCAGGCCTCTTTGGACAGCTTGTAGGAGCTGCACTGCTGCAGCTTCAACTTTTTCCACCCTGCACACTTAATGCTTTTAACCCCGTTTCTTGCTTTTACTGTATAACTGACATAAACACCACACAGTATACTCTACCAGCATTGCAAGACCAACAAGCAACTTTTCTCTGAACTTCCTATAGCACGCTAACCAGTGATTAAAAGTTTGAAAACCAGATAGGAGACTTCAGGAGTTCAACCTCAAGTAAATATGTGTTTTATCATTGTGGCAGAGCAAGCCATAGCCTCTGGCAGTGTGCTGTGACTATGCTTAGCAAAAGGGAAGTTAACCCATGGAAGAGTCTCCCAGAGCACAGAAAATCAATACATGCTGGAAAAAAGCAGAATCTGATAGTTGGATGCTAGCACTAACTTGTATTAAAATAATGTGTGCATTTTAATTGTGAAGTTGGTGTACATGAAGGCTGCGGTTTACACTTAGATTCGCTGTGTGTTTTGCTGAAAGAGGTGCTGGGGCTCAAGAGTAGCTATTTTGGGGTGCCCTGTGCTGTATGATGGACAAGATAGATCAATGGGGCAGGTGGCCTCCGAGGGTCCCCTCCAGCCCAAGTTATACCATGACTGCTGTGGTATGACAGGCTCATGGCAGTGAGCCAGCAGTACCTGCATGCCAGGCCCTGGGTGACAAAATGTACTCCCTGTGCAGATGTGGAAAGCGGTCGTGGGACATGATGTGTCGGTGAAGGCTGAGGCTCAGGGGGACGACTGGGACACTGACCCCGATTTCGTGGTGAGTGTCTGGTATAGAAATTCATGTCACTGAGGTGGTGGGGGTGGTGTGAGGGGCTCACTGTCTCCAGACACATGCTGGTCAGCTGGGCCTGTGGGCTTGGTGCAGGATTCCAACATTGTCCTCATCTGTCTTTTCTCCAGATGGAAAAATCCCACTCTATTTATTGTCACCCAATGCAAGTGCAGCTCTGTGCTTCTAAATAGCTTTGTTCTCTCCTTGTATCTTTTGTAATTCTGTAGGTAAGATGGCAAGAGTGTAGAAGTGCTCAGCCTGTGGGAACTCCATGGATTCAAAAAGTGTCATGACTCTTGCTTTCTGTTTAATTCTTTATTCCTTTCCCAATAAGTCACCCACACTTTGGCTTTTTGGCCAATTCCGTATTTGCTACTCTCTTACATAACTGCATGTAATACCCTATTTTGTACTCATTCCTGAATGAGTATTTTGGAACCATTACGGTGCAGATACAGGATTTTTTTTCCATATGCTTTATTTTTGTACTTATTGGCACTAGCTTTCATTTACAATCTTATCACTTGCTAATATGACATCACAAGATTTTTCTGCACTGCTTTGTCTCCTGCATTTGGTCAACCTAAACAATCTTTTCCTATCTCAAGACATTGACGTCGCATTCTTCATACTCTTTTTCTAAACCTTTTGGGAGCACATACTACAGCAAAAGTTCTGCTCCTCCTGGTACTAAGAAGCGCCAGCCAGGCTTTACCACCACAGGTCTCTCTGAGCTCTGTTGAAATTTTGTTTTCCTTTCCAAGAGATTTTTTTTGCTGGACAGTCTCTTCAGTGACACAACCAGCGTCCTATGTGTTGGAGATTCAGTCTTGCCTAGTAATTTCCTGTAAAAAATTCTAGTTTGGGATGGAAAAGAAAGTCCCCTTCTCATATTCCCCAAATTACTAATGTTCCAAAAACCAATTCTGTGCCATCAAAATTCTCATGTTTTGTTTTATTCATTTAATTCTTCCATTTGTAACAATATTTTAAATAAGCCTAAACAGTATGAGACTTTGTATTCTATTTTCTACGTACATATTTTTAGCTTTACATTAGGAAAGAGCTTACTCATGCTTCAATTGATCAAACACAGTTTCAGACCTGCCAAAAAGGCAGAACAAGTGCTGTCATATAGACATTGAGGCAGAACAGCCGACCTTGAGTAAATGTACATTTTGTTGTTTTTTTCTAATATATTTTTTAAGCATTTAATTTCCACAGCATTTTTGTTTGATAGCTCTTCCCTGAAGAGGAGGGAAGGAGCCTCCCGCTGCGCCGGGCGACGGCCCCGCTGTCCCCAGGCGCCCGGCCCAGCAGGACGGCAGATGACAGCGGGGGTGCGGCGCCGGGGACTTTCGCCCGCCCGCGCTGTGCCCTACTCGCCGCCCTGCCCTGTTCGTGCCCGGGACCCCTCCGCGCCCCCTTCGCCCGTCCCAGCCTTGGTCGTCCGGATTCGGTCGGCGCCAGGCCCAGCCCGGCGGGGCTGCAGCGAGCGCAGTCCTCGGGAGGGCGGCGGGCGGCGCTCGGGGAAGCGGGGGATGGAGCCCCGTTTCTCTGGGGCGGGCGGGCTCCGCCGACCGCTGACGGCTGCGGTTCGCTTTGCAGAACGACATCTCTGAGAAGGAGCAGCGCTGGGGGGCCAAAACTATCGCCGGCTCCGGACGCGCCGAGCACATCAAGTGAGTGCGGCCGGGCGGGGGCGGGGACGGCCCGACGGAGTCAGCTCGGCGGCAGAGCGAGGCGGGCGGCCCCGAGCTCCGCCCTGCGGCGGGCTGTCACCGCGGCGACGGCCGAAGACGGGAAGCGGCAGCAGAGGCCTCACTCAGCCAAATAAGGGCTTGTGCACAGCGGGGCCGCGGCAGGGGCGGAGCGGGACCTGGGGCCTGCCCTGTCGCCTGCCCCGGGGTGTCCGCCGGGCCGCTGGGTGCGGAGGGGCCGAGAGAGCTTTCCCGGCGGCGGGGGGTGCGTGCCGGCTGCCGTGGGGCAGCCGTGGGGCACCCCTCACCCCAGAAAACGGTGCGGGGGGGCAGAGGTGCGGGCCAGAAGCCCCTGCCTGGGGTCGCACCGCCACTCCCACCGGACCGCCCTGCGCTGCTGCCTGCCCGTCCCGGCTCTACCGGCTACACCCAGGTTCTTGGTTTGAGATGCTGGTGTTGCACCAGAGGCAAAATTCACAGACTGCCGGTGATGCCATCAGGGGTTAACTGTGAAGTACCTTCAGACCGAGACTGTTCTGCTATGGCAGACTTCCCGCTCCTTCCTTCTCCAAAGCTGCTCCTATCCAGCAGCTCCCTTGGGACATTCTGGTGCTGCCCTGCGCAGTGGGAAGTAGTGCAGCACGCAGAAGGAAAGCATGGGCTCTTGTGAAAGACAGGCTGTAGCCCTGGATGGGGCTGCAGGGTGGGGACTGGGTGCACCAGCTGAGCCTGCCTCTCTTGGTCCTTCACCAGGCCCCAGGGTAGCATCACCTGCTTGCCACTGTGTAGTGGCTGCAGGTGTGGCTACCACACAGAAGGGCCCACTGAGGGCACTTGGTGGCTGCTGGCAGTGTGCTTATGTCCTGCTCTGCAGGGGGTTCTGGCTGGCATAGTGGCACAGGGATGCTCCAGCTGGATGCACAGGTCTGCAGAATTCCACAGTGACTTGCCTTGACTCTATCTTGCTAGCATCCACCAGCTGAGGAACAAGGTGTCAGAGGAACACGAAGTCATCAAGAAGAAGGAACTGGAGACTGGCCCCAAGGCCTCCTATGGCTATGGGGGCAAATTTGGAACAGAGCAGGACCGAATGGATAAGGTAACAGTTGTAGAGGACTTCCCTGGGCTCAGTGGAAAAGTCTTTCTCATCAAGGAGACCGCATCCTTGTCTTCTGGCCTGACCCTGAAGGGAGGGAATGGAGAGCTGGCATGGCTGCACAGATTCACACATGTCCACCTAGCCCATAGTCTGTCTCCAGGATATGTTTGAATCCATTTGTATAACTTGTCTCTACAGCTTCCTTGCAACATTCCCCTTAGCTGAGTTAACTATTCTGTGAAGAAGAACTTTCTACTGCTTGTTTCAAAACTGCTGCATAACAGTCAATTAGGTGCCTCCCTACTTATGCTTGGAGAAATAATGAATAATAATCCTCCACTCACATTCTCCATTACAGACCTCTCTCGTATCTCCCCAAGATGAAGCCCTAGTCCAAAGTCTTTGTTCTCACATCAAACGTTTTCTGTTTTTTGCTAATCATAGTGCTAGACCTGCTGCCTGTGGGTTTTCAGTTGTGTGCGCCTATCTGCACTTTTCTCCTCATTTTCCGCACGTGATTATCCACCACTTTATTTCAGTAGCATTTGGGAGCGGCTGGTATTCAGCATCCCAGGGTTTGCATGATGAACTGGCAGTAGGGCATGGGGATGGTTGTGTGGTGTGACTTCCCTTAAAGCTGTGTCACAGGTCTCAGAGGAGAGCTGGTGCTGGCAGAGTCTGTGTAGAAGGCATTACCACCACCACTGTGGTCAGTTTGGACCTGTCTCCTTGTGGCCGCAAGCATTTTGGAGCAGGGCATAGCAACTCTGTGGTGCCCATGTCTCTGTCCAGCTCACTGGTCTGAGTGTGGGGGAGCTCATGTCATGCTTTCTCTCTCCTCAGTGCGCCGTGGGCCATGAGTATGTTGCTGATGTTGGGAAGCATTCCTCGCAGACCGATGCAGCCCATGGCTTTGGGGGGAAGTTTGGAGTCCAGCGGGACCGAACCGACAAGGTGTGTTGAACAGAGCAGCTGAAATATGTTCTTGTGGCCTATGCTGAGAGCTGCCGCTAAAACACTGTGCTACGTTTAGGATTGTTGCTGCAGTTTTCAACATGCTGATGGGTGCAGGTCTAGGTATGCTGCACACCATGGTCTCCACTGCAACACACAGCTCACCTCTTGCAAGCAGGACAATAGGTGATAACTTGCAGCGTACTCATGAAGATTAGCTCTCTGGTGTGCATTAATATGCTTGCAGTGTCCTATCCAGGCAGCACTGTGTTTGTGTCCTGGACACTGCTGCTCTTGGGCACTGTGGCGTTTCTCATCTCCAGACCCACAAGCTTTGCCATGCATAGTGACTGGCCATGACAGGACTGGACGGAGACAGCAGGGTGCCCTCCATCCTGTGCACATCCTGGTGTCAGACAATGCCCAGATGCCTTTCCAATTGACAGGGTGTGCGGTCAGGATTATGGCCCCCTTATCTGGGTTGCATTCCTGGGCATGCTGCCATGGGGACAACGGGAATGGCATGAGAGGATGAGGAGGTCCTTGCCAGCCGATGAGTGGCCAGGCATCTGCATATTGAGCATGGGACAGGGAGCAGGGTCCCAGCCAGGCCCCAGGGCACTGGAGGAGGGTGGGTGAAATCTGGCTTGGCCTCCAGGATGGCTAACATTCCTCCCCTTCTTGTTCCAGTCAGCACTGGGTTTTGAATACAAGGGTGAGGTGGAGAAACACTCGTCCCAGAAAGGCAAGTCCATGGGCTTGGTCCTTTGATGCTTTGCCCATCTTGTCTTCTGCTCCCAATATCCTGTGCTGTCTGCTGTGGCACAGCCTCCTTTGTTATCCTTCTTCTATCACTCTTTGCAGATTCCTGTTCCCAGTCATTCACCCTTGTGGCCCTATTGCCTGCTCTCCTGTCCCCACCTTTCTGCTGTACATCCCTCTTGCCTCTCTGTTCTGCTTTGCTGGAAACTTCCTTGCTGAGCCAAGAAGCTCTCCCCCCCACCTGCTGACAGGCAGCTGATGCTCCCATTCCTTTAAAAGTCCTTCTGAGAAAGTAAGTGCTCCAGATAGCACCCAATCACTATAGGATGTGAGAAATGATTTCTGGAAAAATGGCATATAAGAAAAGGTACAACAATGGATAAGGAAACAAAAGCCTTTTCAGCACCTAAACTTTTGCAGAATTCTGGAGATCATTCAGCCAAACTTTGACATATACATAGAAGCAGTTGTATTCAGAAAGAACATTTCATGAACTGAAACTAAAGGTTAAATATTCTGCAGAGAAGAGAACATGAGAGGGCAAGGCCTGTTACTGTTTCACATAAATGTGAAGAATGCAGCATTACCAAGAAAAGAAGACTGGTATCATGTTATTTTTCAGAAGAAACTATAAAAGAAAGAAGAAGTTTTGAGGCATTCTTGGTTGATCTTAAAGTAATGAGTCAAACACAAATTGTGATACATTAACACATTCCTATATAAGAGGTCATATATTAGATTGCAGACATGAAACTTCAGGCAGTGTAAAACCACAGAAATCACTCGGGACAAAATGAAAATGTCTGAAGTAAGGCAAGGAGAATTTACATTGAATAGCTGCATCTTTGCTTTAAGTTATTTTTCATAAATATCTTTCCATATTGGAAACTCTAGCATCAAGGTAACAGTCATAAAATCTATATTTGCTGAAAACAACATCCTACAAGGTCTGTTTTGTAATGGCCTAATCAGTAAATAATAATTTAATTGAGAGAAATGTAAGAAATTTCTCAGAATTATAGATTTTGACAATTGTTGTCTGGTCTTACTCAAGTGACTGAGTTTCTATGAAATGGAGTGAATATTATTCTGAGAGGCATTCTTGAATCCAAAATGTTTTCATGCATGTTTCCCTAGAGCAAAATCTTCATGGACTGATAAGGCTGAATTTGCTAGAGAAGCCACAATTCATGCCTGTGAAATGCAGACCAGTAAGAACAGGGCTCGGGAACAAAGAGAGGTAACTGTGATTTGCTCCTTCTGAAGAGTAGGGTTTGGAAATAGAACTGGCAGACCAGGCTTTTGAAAGGAAAGTATCTCTATACAGTCAGCAGCTAAGATAGAGGCTGAAATTTTGGAGGACACCAGACAAGAATAACAAGGTAGTCCTTAGAGAATAATTGAACGTAGTTAAAGTAATTAATGCATGGCTCTTTGAGAGTATATAAAAACTGGAGATGTAAGGAAGACACGCTGTGCCTCCATCAAATAACATTCAAGTGAGCCAGAGACAGACTAGGAGGATCTGTTAGCATGTCTCCAGAAATGTGGATTTCATCCTTTGCTGCAGAATCCAGATTCAGCAGTTTCCTTGTAGAAGTTGAGATTCCTCTGTGGCAAATGTAAGCCATACAACAAGAGTTTGCTGTTTCTTCTGTGATTTCAAAGGCTCAATATACTTACTCACAGACCTTTTAAGAGACTGGCTGACCACAGGTTGAGATCCTTGCTGACCACAGGTTGAGATCCTTGCTGTGCAGATGTGTGAGTGGGTGGATGCCCAGGCAGTCAGGGCCCAAGTCATGCCTTGGCTTTGCATCTTCAGATGGCTGGAGCTACCACTGCCTCCCTGGCTACACTTGGCATGTCACCTGCCTTCTTTCCCCTCTCTGCATGCCATGTCTCCTGCTGCCCATTGCCCTCAGGCTCTTGCTGGCATGACCCACACTTACCCTGTGCACCCATTCCCATGGATCCTCATCCTCAACAGCCCTCAGGGTACTCCCTGCCCTCCACTCTATTCTCTCCAAGCTCCTGCTGTTTCTAGTATTGTCCATTGTCCCTGCTGCTCTTCGTTCTCCCTGATGCTTCTCCCCATCTTCACCCCTTCCATCACCAGCCCCATGCCTGGGGTAGCACCTTACTCCATGCACCCCCTCAGATTACTCCAAGGGTTTTGGTGGTCGTTACGGTGTGGAGAGGGACAAGGTGGACAAAGCGGCGGTGGGGTTCGACTACAAAAGCCAGGCGGAGAAGCATGACTCTCAGAAAGGTGAGCTTGGGGAGCCTGTTGCAACAGCAGTGTCAGGACTGGGGCTTGGGACTGTGCCCACTGGGGCTGTGGAGTACTGTGCTTGGTGCTTGCAACCTGCTGAATGTGCAGTGGAATGCTAAGGGAGCTGTTGAGTGCCCGATGCTCTCAGCAAGAGGGTGGGACAAGTGGCAAAAGCTATATCATGGTGCGTGACTGATGGAATAGTTCAGGCTAAATGAAGAGCAGCAACAGATTTGTGTGGGCACAGGGATGTCCTGGGCACTATGTCTCCAAAGAAAGAGTGTAGGGGAAGCCGAGGTAGGTGCTGATCGCAGGTGATATGTCTCAAAGAGGAGGGAGGGCTGTTGCTGCAGCCACCAGTGGGGAACTCTGGTCTTGCTCCCTGTCTGTCCTCATCTCTCTCCAAGTCCTGGGCAGGAAAAACTACTGCCCCTGTGAGAACGGCCTGTGCTCATAGTGCTGCCACTCTTCTCTTTCCCTCCATTCTCTTTTCTCCTCTATGCCATGATCTGGATGCCTGTGGCTGAAGACTATTCTGCGGGCTTCGGTGGGAAGTTTGGGGTCCAGAGGGATCGTCAGGACAAGAGTGCTTTTGGCTGGGACCATCAGGAGGAATTGCAACCCCATGCATCCCAAACAGGTATAGCAATGCTGCCAGAGGTGGTAGCACAATTTCCTTGAAGCATGCATAGATGTAGGGCTGCTGGTTCATACTTGACAGAGATCCAGCTGCTAAAACCTGAATGTGTACAGCATACTGTGGAGGTGCAGGCAGCTGGAGCAGCTGGGACACTGAATCCCCAAAGCACAAAGGTAAACTCTGTCAGAGTAGGGCATAGAGTGCAGCTTGTTTGGATCAATGAGGGACGTGAACGCATGTCCCTGAATCAGGCTTCTCCAACTCTACTATGCTTTCTTCTGTCTACAGGTACATTCCTGATTATAAACTCATGAAAAAAATGAGCATATGGGAAGGAGGCAAATGAGATTCCAGGAATGGCTTGAATGCTGCTAGCACTGTATGTCTAACTTCAGTGAATAAGGCCACATTGCACTCAAATGGCATGACTGGCTTCTCACCCCAGTGACTTGGAAGCAGATTTGCCAGCATACAGCAGTGAACATCTGTGCACTTCCCTGAAAGGAATGACGGATTAGTCTTAAAAGCTACCATCTAGAACATTTTGCCTCCTTTAGCTCTATATAGCTCCATGTGTGATAAGATGCAGGTAGCTAGCCACCAGACATTGTGCCTTTCAATTTAAGACAAAGCTAACTCATTTCACTAGTCACAGCATGCTGAAGTCAGAGGTGCACATAGAATATAAAATATAAATTAGCCTCATTTTTTTTTTCCATACAGACTATGCCAAGGGGTTTGGAGGCCGCTACGGGGTCCAGAAGGAC
Organism: Anseranas semipalmata; assembly: GCA_013399115.1. Taxonomy (NCBI): domain Eukaryota; kingdom Metazoa; phylum Chordata; class Aves; order Anseriformes; family Anseranatidae; genus Anseranas; species Anseranas semipalmata. The sequence continues at coordinate 16,302 of VXAA01006170.1, read as the reverse complement.
AGGGTAGATAAGGTAAGTCTGTGCATGCAGGAGTCTGCAGTTGCCTCCTGCTAGGCAGTGCTCTGCACTGCTGCAGGAGATTAGACTTCCCAGAGAGAGACAAGGTCCCACTGCTCAGTGCACAACCATCACAGGCTTGAGGGAACTGACCCAGTGCAAATACCAGAGGGCACAGAGGAATGCAGCCTGGGGAGACTGGGAGGAAAGGAAGAAGATTTTTCCATTCTCAGCTGCTTTGAATCATTCCACTCTCAGACTGACCAGTCATACACCTGCTTTCTCTTGGGGCAGGATTTAGCAGCAGAGCCAGTGAAGAGCTCTGTAAGGGAATCAGACTATGCTATCCTGCATATGTAGTGCCATTTGAGGTACTGGGGGTGTTCTGTCTGGCTGCTGGCTGTTACTCCTGCAGGCCCTATGTGTACCAATACAGTCAGGATGAGCAATGATAACTCCTTTGAGATGAAACTTTTTGAGTGTACAGCCTTGTGAGAAGTCTGAGAGGCCCCAAGCCATTGCACCATTCAGGAACTGTCTTCCACAGGAGAGGTTCTGGATCAGACTGAAGGCCCATCCAGTGTCACATTCCCAGCATTGGCTGGTAGGTGATGATGGTTGCACAGAGTTGTATACATAAAGAGTGATTCTTGCCTTGGACTGTCTCCATCCAGAAGGTGGTATCGCTGTGGCTGCCATTTCCGCTAGGTATTCTTACTCACTAGCTTATCAGGCATAAAGTTTGCTCGCAGCTCGCACACCCACACATAAACAAGGCTTCCCAGAAACTGGCTTGGATCTTTGGCCCCTCCAGTAGCCTGCTTGCAGACCTCCTGGTCTCTTCAGTATCTGATACGGACTTATGGCCTCTCTGGTACCTGGCTCCTAATCCTCTTATCCTACTCACCAGCTGTTATGGCTTTGTTGATGAGTGACTGGCCCCATGTCGCTGCTCTTTAACCGCTGGTGAAATCTAGCCATTCCTCATAATGCTCTCTATAAATCTTAGCTTCTCTGTTATTTATTACCTTCTGCAGGTTTTCCTGTCCTTTCCAGGAGTTTCTTATGGTCTGTTCAGTTAGCTAAATCTCAGGTCAGGGCCCAATCATCTGCTGCAAACCTCAACAAAACCCAGCAAGGCTGTGATTGGCAGTGCTGAACCTTGTATGAGAAGAAGTCATCCAGTTTGATGGTTCAAGTTTTCTGTCTGAGCTGAAATCAGGCAAAGGCTGGAATCAACATTGTACTTTGGCAGGCTACTCTGCAGGCTTGTTCAGGAAAGGGGGTCTTGCCAGTGGATGATGATCTGCATGGATGGGGATAACCTAGATGAGAATCCTGAATAGTGGTGGGGCTTTGGGACATTTGAAGGAATAAGGGAGGGTTCCTTCCCTGAACAGTACTTTTGTTGTTGTTGGGCACAATGTTGTGCCTGGTACTGTGCTAAGATCACTGACACACAGCAATCATAGTCAGGAGCTGGAGGAACTGGATGATGACCTGTCTGCAGGTCCCTGAACCAAGGAAACATAGAATCGTAGAATCATAGAATATCCTGAGTTGGAAGGGACCCACAAGGGTCATCGAATCCAACTCCTAGGTCCCTAAAGGGCAACCCAAAATCAGCCCATGTGTCTGAAAGTGTAGTCCAAATGCTTCTTGAACTCCGTCAGGCTCGGTGCTGTGACCACTTCCCTGGGGAGCCTGTTCCAGTGCCTGACCACCCTCTCGGTGAAGAACCTTTTCCTGATATCTAGCCTAAACCTCCCCTGACGCAGCTTCAGGCCGTTCCCTCGGGTCCTATCGCTGGTCACCAGGGAGAAGAGATCAGCGCCTGCCCCTCCGCTCCCCCTCGTGAGGAAGCTGTAGACCGCGATGAGATCTCCCCTCAGTCTTCTCTTCTCCAGACTGAACAAACCAAGAGACTTCATCCGCTCCTCATATGTCTTGCTCTCTAGGCCCTTCACCATCTTCATAGCCCTCCTTTGGACACTTTCCAACAGTTCCATATCTTTCTTATACCGTGGCGCCCAAAACTGCACACAGTACTTGAGGTGAGACTGCACCAGAGCAGAGCAGGACAATCCCTTCCCTCGACCGGCTAGCAATGCCGTGCTTGATGCACCCCAGGATACAGTTGGCCCTTCTGGCTGCCAGGGCACAGTGCTGGCTTGTGTTTAACTTGTTGTCAACCAGAACCCCCAGATCCCTTTCTGCAGGGCTGCTGTCCAGCATCTCGTCCCCCAGGAAGGAGATAAACACATACCTGTAGCAACTGAGTATGTGCCTTTCAGTGCTGTGTGCATGGGCTGAGCCAGTAGCAGAGTGGTTATGGCATCCTGCTCACAGGCAGTCACCCATGAAGGGAGAGCTTAGCATGGTCTATGAGTTTAACAACAGCTAAGGGAAGTGTATTGTCAAAAGGCAAGGCATCATGTATGTAGCAGAAAAAGCATGCAAAATTAGATGAGCACTTGTGCAAAAGTCAGAAACTGTGGGTCATTTATGAGAAGCTAAATGCAGAGAGGGGGTAAGCAGTTCTTGATCAGCTCAAAGTGGAACATGAGTTTCTGTGTTTAGAGAGTAGTGAAGCATAATCAAAGATACTAAAGATAACGATACATGGGCAGGTTTGGGGCTAAGTTCTTGATTGACTGGTTTTTAGGCACTGGAGTAGTGGTGAACGCAGTCCTTAACATTACATCACAATATACTGCCAGGCAATTTTACCTCCCCTTTGATAACATTTTGAGCACTAAGTGTGGGATTCAGCTCTCACAGTAAGATACTTTGTTGTGGTTTAACCTGGCAGGCAGCTAAGCACCACACAGCCATTCGCTCACTTCCCTCCTACACACACACAGTGGAATGGGGGAGAGAATTGAGAAAAAAAAAGTAAAAACTCATGGGTTGAGATAAAGACAGTTTAATATGACAGAAAAGGAAAAGAAAATAATAATAATAATAATAGAATATACAAAGCAAGTGATGCACAATGCAATTGCTCACCACCCACTGACTGATGTCCAGCCCGTCTCCGAGCAGCAGTTCCTCCCATCCCAGCCAACCAACCCAGTTTATTTTTCAGCATGAGGTCATATGGTATGGAATATCCCTTTGGCTGGTTTGGGTCAGCTGTCCTGTTTGTGTCCCCTCCCAGCTCCTTTTGCACCCTCAGCCTCCTTGCTGGCAGGGCAGCATGAGAAGCTGAAAAGTCTTTGACTTATTGTAAGCACTGCTCTGCAAGAACTAAAACATCAGTGAGTTATCAGCATTATTCTCATCCTAAATCAAAAACACAGCACCATACCAGCTGCTAGGAAGAAAATTAACTCTATCCCAGCTGAAACCAGGACATACCTAAATTGGAATGTTATCATATAAATAACATGTCCAAGTCTCTGGTGTGGTCTGTGGAGACCTGATCCAGATGTTCAGCAGAGCCTGCAGTGCTGTTTGTCTGGTATGCTTTCTTTAAGGAGAGCCAAGCTGCTTTCTTGACTCCACTGACTGTAGAAGCCACCCAGCCCATGTGGTAACACCTGCAGGTAGAAACATGAATGTAGCTGTATTAGTCTGAAAGTTGGATCCTACCTGCAGTTTTGTTTTCCAGTTTCTTTTTCATATGAAATAGTTTTCTCGTGAAATTAGATAAACACCCTCTATCTCACTTTCTTTTTTGCTACAAACACCCCATCAATGCTATTACCAGTTTAGCCATCTCTTCACACCTCATAAAGCCATCAGTATCTCAGATACTCACGCACACATTTTTTTCTTTGGCATTTTCCAGCCCCTGCTACTGTGTACACATACTGCAGGCAACGACCTGCTGAAGGGCAGTGCAGTTCTCATGGTTATGCAGCTGCAGCTGTGCAATTCAACCAGGAAGTGCTTCCATGCCCCATACCTCTGGGAGTGCAGGGGATTGGTTCACCAGGTAGCTGGATCTCAGGAAGAGGTGGACTGGCAGGCATCATCCCATCTGTTTGCTGCATTACATGTGAGCACTCCTGCCTTGAGCACCCAGCAAGCATGTCCCACAAAGCAGTCCTCTTGCCACTGTTCAACCTCCTCGGCTTGGCTCCACATGGCCTTTTGAAGTTTTCAGAGCGTTGCCTCTCTATAGGAACAGCCCTTGCCTTTGGCTGGAGAGCAGCAGACACTCCTGCAGTACAGGAAGGTATTGGAGAGTAGGACTGCAGCCAGCAGCCTCCCTTCCCACAGGGCTGTGGCAGTTTTACTGATGAAGGCAGACATAGCTGGGAACAAATCTGTGACTTGTTTGTGGTCACGAGCAGGCAAACCCATCTGGCAGAATCTCAGCACTGGCCTTGCCTAACAAGCTGGACACTTCATTTGCTTTCTCTTGCAGACTGCTGCTGGCTTTAACGAGATGGCAGGTCCAACCTCCTCTTATGAGAAAACAAGACCAGTGGAGGCAGGTGAGATGATTGCATACCAGCCTTGGGCTTGGTGGGAAGCTGTGAGTCTCATGGTCCCTTTGTGGTAGCACATTGGCAGGTATGGTGTGTGGTGGGATGTGGATTTAGCCTGTGTTGACAGACTGAAGAAGGTGGCTGTACTGCAGTTTCCTCTGGGAGAGGCAGAGGTCCAGGTTTCTCCTGGGTGCTTGGGGTGGTGGAAAGGAGCCACTGGTCAGGCTTGATCAGCTGTCATTTCCACAGCAGCTTCCAGTGGCACCAGCAGCCTGCGGTCACGATTTGAAAACATGGCTAAATTGGCAGACAAGGAGAGCAGAAGGCAGGCAGAAGAGGACCGGGTGAGGCGGCAGGCTCGGGAGTGCCAGGCAGTTCAACGGAAGGTGAGCCATGGCCATCTTCCCATGTCCCCAAGGCTTGTGAAGCAGCCTTTTCCTCCGGTCCATCTCCTTCTACCTGATCTCGTTACAGTGAGCTCTTGCCTAAACTGCTTCCTTGTAACTGCCAGGGACTACCATTGAATGCTACACTATTCAATCAGTTTTTCCTGTTTTGGCACACAGATCAGGATGTGCCAGCATCCAGCCATGACCTTTTGTGGTTTGGTCTAGTCTCCTTCTTGCTTCTAGTGCCAGGCAAACACAGTGCAGTAGCACCTCCCCAGTATTGCCATCCCAGCAGTATGTATTCAAGGTTTTCCAAACTGGAGATTGTACCCAAACCCTCATATTTACAAGACTTCCCTCTACATTGCACTGTTGCTACATATGTTGTGCAGATAAGGTTTCTTCAATAAAGCACTCCCTGATGCATTCCCTCCTTGAGGCTGCTTCCTGCAGACCCCATAGTAGTTACAGGCCTGCTGGTGTCCAGACAGTAGGGCAGGTTTATGGCATCTGGAACAGATTTCAGTGTGAGGAAAATTGTCTTGAGAATTGCTCGGTTGGGAATGGACCTATTTCAACTGGACTGAGGGGCTGTGATGACTTTTCTCCAGCAGGAAATCCCCCAGAGAGAGAAGGACCATACAGAGACAGTTCCTGCCACTGTGCCAGCAAGGGTCCCCGGGAGAGCTGACCAAGACAGGCCTGTGTCACAAGGAGAGCAGGTGCTGAGGCAGGCTGGGGAGAGCCAGGAAAGGGAGCAGAGGGCATTGAGCCTGGGAGGGGGCTGTGCTTCACAAGTAGCCCTGCAGGAAGAATCATAGAATGGCTTGGGTTGGAAGGGACCTTAAAGATCATCTGGTTCCAACCAGAAGAAGAGGGGTGCAGCCACAGCGTGGGAGAGGCTTTGGAAGGAGTGAGGGGGAAATGTTGAGATGGTGATGGGACATGGCTGCACAGCACCTTACACCGTGCAAGACAGGCTCTTGGAGTGGGGTCACTGCAGTGGCAGTAAAGCAAATTGTAGCTATGTATGTGAGATAGGCTCAAATATGTGAGCCATGGAAGTGTGTGCAGCGCTCTCAGGTTCTAGTTCAGCCCAGACCTAATGGCTGAGTTCCATTTGTGGATGATGCTCCATTTGTGTCATGGTGTTACTAAAGACATGCAGTGGAGCAGGCTCGCTTGCACTGGGTGCTGTGCAGTCATGGGAGAGCTGCCTGTAGTGGATGCTTTACAGGTGACTTTTTTGTCACTTTCTCACTTCATGGCAGGAGGCAAAAGGGGAGGATGAGGAAACACCACCCACTTTGCCACAAAGGCCAGCAGATCTGGGTGAAGAGCTGTGCAAGTTCCCCAGCCAGGATCAGCCCATCTACAGTGAGAGTTTGGATGTTGGTGGAGACTATGAGGAGCTGCTAGAGCACACTGACTACTGTGACAATATCAGTGCAAGTGCTGACTATGAGGAACTGCCAGCACCCTTGGGAAAGCCGGATGCCATCTACAGCCATGGAGGGGATGGAGGTGAGGACTATGAGGAGATCCTTCCTGAGGAGCCCAGCCAAAGCCAGCCCTGCCTGGGTGAGTACAGAAGGAAGAGTCTTGGAGAATGTATCTGTCCAGTTGCATCAGTGGATGTATGGGACAGACTCCAGAGGGATTTTGTATCCTGAAGTCTTCTGTGGTCAGGGTAGCAATCCATGCTGATGGAGACTTGGTTGTCTCCCAGCCGCTTGCCTTGCTCCAGGATGCAAAATCAGCTGCATAGGATGCTGGGTCAGGCACCAGGTATCTTTGATGAAGAAGGACTCAAGCAGGAGGGCTGCCATGGGTCCTGAAGAAACTGCACCTGGACTGATGCTCTTTCACTTGATTCAGCGTTTCCTGGCAAGGGACTGCCAGTGCCGCACTGAGGCTGCAGGGCTCCCTGTTAATTCACAGCCTGTCACTCAAAATGCTACTCAATGCCTCTTGGGTGTGAGGGGAGCAGGGTAGACTTCCCCCAGGCACATGAGCAAATTGCATAGGCTGCTGTTGATGTTTCCATCACAACTTCACTGGTGCTGGAAATGGCAAAGGGGAGAAGCTAAAATTATGTCCAGCTTCTTTTTTGGAAGGAGGAACATGAAGCATCAGGACCCCTCCTCTCTCCTTCCAGAAGTGGAGGCAAGGTGCACCATGCTTTGAGCCGTAGTACACCTCTCCCTGTTCACAGGGTTTGGATGTGGTTCACTCCAAGGCTGACAGATGGGTGGAGGGTGGCACTGACCAGATCCTTATGGCTGCTTCCAGCCTCTTTCTTATCCTTCTTACCCATCCTGTCTTCTGCAGGGGAAGCGGACAATGTTTATGAGGTGGAGAGCCCTGGGACCTCTGCAGTGGCTCTCTATGATTACCAAGGAGGTGGGTCTGCCATCCAGGCTATGGGAAAGGCAATCATTCTGACAGGAGAGGCACTGGGAGTTTGGCCAAGATGGGGTGGGGAGATGGTGGCTCACACCATCAGCAGTGGTTAGAGGATTTTGACTGGGTAGTTTAAATTTATTCCTCATGGAAAATAGAATGAGACTTTAGTGTGGAACACAGGTGCTTCATCTCTCATCTGTGAAGTCCTGCTTCTTCCTCTGTTCTATCTGAGCTGTTTGTAGAGATGGGTTGCATAAGATGAACTCTGAGACTTACCAGCCTGCTTGTTCTGTACTCTCCTGGGGAGAGGTAGGGGAGGGGTGTAAAAACAGGTCACTCGTGTTATCTTTGCACTGTGACTATCTTTTCTGATCAATCTTTGCAGATGGAGATGATGAAATTTCTTTTGATCCTGATGACACAATCACACACATCGAGATGGTAGATGAAGGCTGGTGGCGGGGTCAGTGTCGGGGCAAAGTAGGCCTCTTCCCAGCAAATTACGTGAAGCTGCTGCAGTGAGACCAGCAATGTCCAAGCTGCCTCCTTCCAAACTTCTGCCTCTGTCTGCTTCAGCCTTTTACATATTGTTAGCTTAATTTGGCTCAGCCTGGCATGTCTATATGTGAGTAGTACCAGTGAGCAAACTGGCAGCATCTGAGGAAATGTTTGGCCTGTGCCCAAGATGGATTCTGGTTCCCATCCAGTCCCATATGGGAAAGATGGGACAGTTTCAGAACATGTGGGTGTGATATATGGCATCTTTTCTGTCTAGACTGTCCCACGTGTCAACCAGAAAGCTTGCAGGAGAAGTGGGTCTATTCCTGTTTCCAGCAGAGCAATTCACAGCAAGAAACAACTCCAATCTACTCAGGGCAGAAGGGACCTTTTATTTTTAAGTTGCCATTTGTCACCTCCATCGGACAGGCCTTCTTTATTCATAGGGCTAAGTCCAGAAGTTACAGCTGTAGAATAAGAGACTGCCCTGGGCTGTGGCCCTGGACCCCATCCTACCCAACTGTCAAGGGAAAACAGCACTGTGAAAGCTGAACTTGCCTTTTTCCCAAGAAGAGTTTCCACTTGCAGGATGAACTATGTTTGCAGTGCAGAGTAGAGAAACATGAGCTGAGTCTAGCTGGGCAGACTTAAGGCTGGGACCTGGGAACAGTTGACCCTCACAGTGAACGCTGCTGAGTTTGCCTGCAAACAGACATAAGCTTCGATATAATGAGCTGTTCCGTTAAACAAGACAAGTGTGTGTTGGTCAATGAAGATGAAGCATAATATTGCTAAGGTAGTAGATTACTTGTTTGGTTTTCCCCTGTGTGCCAAGAACATTGTTGGGAGATGTGTCATTTCTGGGGTAAACTTTGAAAAAGGAACTGTAAAATTTAGATTATTTTCTGAGAACAATGATTCTGGAAAATACGTCTTGGAGCAACAGAAAAATACCAAAAGGCTTCACTTTATAAGGAGTATGTTAATAACTGTTTTGGTCCCCATCCAGGCACCCCAGCAGAGGAATGTTTTTCTAGGGAAATCCTTTCCATCTGGCAAATGAATCAGAGTAAGTGCTGCTGGATACAGCCAGTAGAATATTTTTGAGAGTTCCATCTTTCTTATTAATGGCTCTGACCGTATAAATAAGCATACACATGAAGGTGGGGGTAGGAAAGGCAGTCAGTGACAAAGATATGTTCCTCCATCCAGTATTTGGCTCAGCAGCCCTCTACTGGTGGATGGTTTGCTTGCCTGTGCTGAAGTCAGGCCACCCTTCCCACTGTGGAAGTGAAATAGTTATGCCTCATAGGTCTTTGCAGGCCTCACTAGTTAAGAAATATTTGCAGCTAATTATCTAACCAGTCAGCACGATTTAATTAACAAGGGAGTGAATTATTTGTGACAGGATGTACTGGCTAGAGGCTCCTTATCTGAAGAATTCCCATTGCTGTCGCTATTTACTATATCCTGCTTCTCTGGCACAGGCTGGAGAAGAACCAGTTGCATAACCTAAAACTCTATAAACTCTGTAACTGCCCCATTTGGGCAGAGTTCACACCAGCAGAGTCTATGCCTCTGCTGCACTGCGCTCTCCCCTATAGCTCTAGTAATAAACTGCTTCTGTTGTGACCTGATCAAAATTGTGTCCTGCTTATTTCGTGCCAGCATGTGCCTGGTATCTGTTGTAGGTTCCATTCCTTGCACAGTGAAAACAACCCTTGTTTCTAGCCATCCTCTGTTGCAGATACGGGGAAAAGGCTGAGGGGGTGGAAAGCAGGATAAGAGGAAATGTACATCATATTTTTTTATTATTATTTTTAGTGTTTAAAGCTGTATTCGGGTGACAATCCAATGCAAACTGAAGCCCTCCCTTAACCCAGTATGTTCCAGGATAGATGCTCAACATGCCACTGTAGGAGTTGGTTGTTGGTATGCAAGTACCATCACATCAGGAATAAATTAGGGACTTGTTGAGCAGCGCAGCCTATGAGAAGCTGCAGAGGCACATCACAGCACAGTGCCAACTGCCAGCAGCAGGGCTGTGGAGGACCTTGCTGTGGCACCTTTGGCTTCCAGTACTTGGTGCAGCTCACAGGTTTGTTCTGGCCCATCCTGCACCTGGACAAGACAAAACTCACATGAGCTCCTGGAGGGTAGTACAGCATCCCTGATTACTGTTTGATATTGAGAATAATCACAATCTCTGTCTGCCAATCATGGGAAAGGCACATTCTAATTTAGGTAAGACATTGTCATTTTTAATTCAAAATTTCTGG
>VXAA01006169.1:28045-40853 GCA_013399115.1 Anseranas semipalmata | reverse complement strand
AGTCCTCCAGCTCAGGGCACCTGGGGGTCCCAGAACCCATCAGTGATGTTGAAGACAGAGGCAAAGAAGTCATTAAACATCTGTGCTTTGTCTGCATCCCTATCTGTGAGGTGACCATCCTCATCAAGTAAATGACCAGTGTTTTCTCTGGTCCTCCCTTTGCTGTTAACATATTTTAAAAAGAAACTTTTTGTTGTCCCCCACAGTATTGGCCAGCTTCAACTCTAATTGAACTTTGGCCACACAAGTTTTCTCCCTACAATGGCGAATAGCATCTCTTAGTCCCCCCATGTTGCCTGACCTGCTTTTAGTGTCCATACACTTTCTTTTTCAACCTAAGCTCTAGAAGAAGATCCCTGCTCAGCCAAGCCAGCCTTCTGCCCCTCTTGCTTGACTTCTGACATTTTGGAATTGCCTGTTCCTGTGCTCTTAGGAGGTGGTACTAAGAAAGTGACCAGCACTGATGGACCTTAATGCCTTCAAAAGCAGTTTCCCAGGGGACCTTACGAACTTGTTCCCTGAGCAGCTTGAAGTCTTCTCTTCCCATATCCAGGGTTGAAGTTTTGGTGGCAGCTTTCCTCCTATCACCAAAGATTTTAAACTCATCTACTTCATGGTCACTATGGCCAAAACAACCACCAATCACCACTTCACCCATGAGACCCTCTCTGTTTACAAACAACAAATCTAGGAGGGCACCTTTCCTAGTCGGCTCCCTTAGTACCTGCACCAGGAATTCATCATCAAGGTGTTTTAGGAATCTCCTGTTTTAGGACAAGGGCAGCTAACCTACAGGCAAAATTAGGTACAAAAGAAAAGAATTCTACTGAACAAAAAGAAACTAAACTACAGCATAATTGTGAGGAGAAATGCACAGGCAGGTGTGGGAATGGGAACAGAGTTCAGGGTTGCAGATCAGGATTAAGTCTCTCTTTTTTCCTTTCCTGTCTTTTCAAATCTGGACTACTGCTGATGCAAATGTGTAAGTTTCACCCAAATTTTTCTTCCCCTCCTTCCTACATTACTTTTTTTCCTATATGCTCTGCTAAAGCTTCTTTCGGCTATCTCTAGCTGCCTGCCTCAATATCTTTTCTGAGGGAATTATTCCTCAGTTAAAAATGATATTCATATTTTATACCCTTCACATTGCTTCAGTCCATCAAAATTTACCATCTAAAGTTGTCTGATATGTTTGCTGATTTTTTCTTACCTCCCACATTTCTCTGAATGTTTTCCATGTTTCATTGATGTCAAAGGCAACGCTCCTATTAACCTGAGTCAGAAACACTCCATTCTAATTAAGTGTGTTACTGAGTAATTAAGTGGTATGGGGAAGTTAAGTTACCTATATATTTTTAAAGTTTTTAAATGTAATTTTTGGGTTGAAAATAATTTGCTAATTCAAATAGCTTTCAAACAAATGGTTACACTAGACTGCTAATTTCTAGAGCAAGCATCTTAGGGAAGTGCACCCAGGATCTTTCTGTCTAAAACATCATTCTTCTGGAAAATTTCAAAAGAAAATGAAATAACAGCATCGTCAGATGCAGAGTAATGTAGTTGTGAATCCAATTCATAAAAACTGCCTTGCAGTAGATAATATGCAAGCCTATGTGGCTACATAAATTTCACTTGTATTAAAAAATTTAAAAGACTTACACAAGTTTTGGTATATTTTCTTACAGACTTCCAAATCCTTGACTGAGCATTTCACTGTATAACTGACAAGGGCTGTACACTAGAGGCTATATATCAGGAATTAATTGTCACTTTGCAAGCAAATGAGATAAGAGTCAGGCTTGCACAAAAATTACACTGTCTTAAAAAAATAAATGATTCCTTGGAAAGCATAAATGAACTGATAATCAGGAAGCTAGACATTAGTGTGAAGAAATAAGCTCCTTGAAACATTTCTGAACACCTGAAGAGAATTTTAATAAGACATAACTAGGTTCAGTAACAGAAAATCAACGACCAAAAGAATGAAGTCTGTCAGAGTGATCACCTTAGTCCTAACCATGCCTAGAGAAAAGTTGGGGGGATTCTTCATAGCTTTTCTTGCCCCCTCCTTTAAATACTTAATTGGAAAGAGAATAAGTTGCTTAGCTATACTAGAGCAAGACTATTTACAAATTACCGTTCAGTGGAGTTTTTATTACTCTATCAAAGAGCATACTGGCAAAAAGCCATAAGCATTGCTAAATAGTAGGAAAATTGATGTGTCATAAGATAAAAATCTCAGTACAGATAAAAGAAAACTTGCTTTGTTCAATATCTACAACATCATCATGTAAAGCATCTTAGAAATCAATATGATTCCATGACTCCTGGAACTATTATAAGCCAGATTCATTCTCATTGGTTCTGGAAATATAAACCTTATCCCTCATTTGATAGTGTTGTAAGAAGATCTTCAATCCAGACAGTTGACTGAAATAATAGCAGCTTTTCCTTCAAACCCAGGATGCTTTTACCTCCTAAATAAAGGCATCTGCTGGCACACATGGAGGAAAATTTTCTTTGACAACTTTTTGTGGAACTTCATATTTCCCAGAAAAGAACAGAAGGACTGAAAAAAAGGAGAGAAAAGGCAATAAAACAGTAACAGAGAGAAAGCTAATAAAAAAAGATTATGGACTAAGTGTTGGCTCAAAGAGATTTGACACTATATAAAGTCTCCTTTGAGTTCTGTTGTGTCCAAGGAAAGAGAGCTCTGCATATTCTTAGTAAATAAATAAGTTTGCATAAGGACTGTTTGACCCCACACAACCCCGAACTTTGGCTAATCAAGTAGGTCAAAAAGGGCAGTACCAATGACAACCATAGGATTCAGTTTCCATGGAGACAACACATGCAATCAAACAGAAAATGGAGAATGCAGAATTCAAGCATATCCCAGAAAATTTGAAGTAAGACTTAAAGTGAGCTGAAGGCCTCACAAAAGGAACTAAAACAATTTCTGGATATTTTCCAAGAAGGTGGCAATAATTCCAGACAAGCTCTTGTTCTTCATGGAATTTAAGAGATAATTTATGGCATCTCTTTGGCTGTATCTTTCTCCAGAAGTTGCCCCAATGAAACCAGAGTTGCCAGAAGCAAGTGCATACCCACTAATCCAAGTTAAGTCTACTATATTTATTAAAAGTAAAACCAGTGGCACAGGAAATGAATGTGTCAGGCTATGAATTTGAATGCCTCTGCAACCAGCACATGCTCTTCAGTTGTCACTAAGTTAAAAAGGGTAAGCTGTTGCACAAGAATAGATGAACACTGGGGGGAGGTTACTCCAGTCAGATAAATCAAAGCTTGTCTGGAAGTGTTCTGGTAGATTACTTACAGAGATGAAATATTTGTTGAGGCAATAATTATAAAATTCTAGACACTTAAGGACGCTCCAGCTGCAACAATTTCAACAAGGAAACCAAGGTATCTGTAGCAGGGACTCACAGAAGGGAAAAATCACTGGGAAGAGAAATCACAGAGTGAAAGGGCAACATGGAAGTCAGCTTTTAGGATAAGAAATTGGATGAATAGGATGGAAAGTAATACCCAGGAATGTTATAGATACAGCTCTGAGCCCAATATGGAAGAACGGGACTCTGAAGCCATGTACGTTGATCCAGACTGTGGTAAGGAAAAGCAATGGATTTAATTTGTGAAATAAAGAAAGTAGGCATTAATCCAAATATTAAGATAAGCAGCTCAGTGAACTGAAAATTCAGCACTTCAGTTGATACTGTAAAGAGAATTGCCCAAGGAACAGGGTCATTGCAAGTACAAGTTATGCTCAGTTAGCAGAGCTTAATGACAATTATTTTCATGCTGTGGAAAAACACAAACACACACACAAACAAAAACAAACAAACAAACTAACTAACTAAACTCCATAACCCACAGAAAAAGGAAAACCAAAGGGGCAACCTTCATGGCTTCAGGATAAGTTTCAGAGCTCTTCTTTTGATCAAGATGGTTAAGGAGCAATAAAGGAAATTTTGCTTTTGAATATGCAAAGTATTGCTGGCACTAGTTCAAATATAAGAAATTTTAATAGTTATACTGCAAAAGGGGGTGATCAAGGCATCACAAACTGTATCACCCATTTGTATTCAACATAAACAATGACTAAAGAAATTGTGCTTATCCAAAAATTAAAATACACATATTTTATGTTTGACCTTCCAACCTTTCTGTAAAAAATCTGGATAGCTGAAACAGCTGTATAGAAAGTAAAAACTGGCCCTTTCTTTTGGCTTTGAATTTGATACCAAAGGAAGGATTTGAATAAAAAAAAAAAAAAGTACTCAGCAAAAAGTAAATACATTCTAATCAAAGGAGAAGGTAGCATTTTCATGAATCATTCACACTGCCTGGAACCAACAGTAGAATTCACTTCTAGATTCAGATACCTAAATGTGGGTAGCTACACTGCAGGTTTCTACATGTACCCACATATAGTCAGTGAAATAACTTTCTCTGCTACAGTGGGCAGGATTCAGTTACCTGAAAATATATACCTAGTTCCAAATGTCCTCTTTAAGTGGTATTTGCATGGAGCTCACACACCTTGCAAATTCAGAACCTAGAGGATATTCTTTTCCTTCTGCGATGGCAGCTGGAGCCTGTATAACACATAGCATCTAAGAGGGCAACAGACACTTAAGTTCGGGCTTTGAGTTGAGGGTGACATAAGCACATTATATGTCCCTAGAATTCAATTCATTTTACTGCATATATGTCTTGTGCCATCTGAAATGCCTGGCCTCTACCTACCACAACAGAACTTCATGGGTCAGTCACTCATCCCACAGCATGTCTGCCAGACCAGCATGTCTTGGATGTCTTAGGGCATCCTTAGATATCCTAAGGCATCTAAAAAACTCAGATGCTTTCTCATTCCATAGTAGCTTCCATTGTAACAGTGCACAGTGCAAAAACAATAAATAAATAACCAACAAAATTATTAGTCTTCCTTCCTTTCTCAGGAATTTGGGTAAACATGACTTCTATGTTAAACTTCCATTTCCTATGAAATATTCTTAAACATACCCTTAATTCTATAATCTGGGTAATGCTGAACATTGAAACATAATCCAAATACCCACCCACCACTCTGTTAGAATGAAAAAAAGAGTATACAGGTAATTTTATCGGTATCAGTAGAAACACATCTCTTTATATTTGAAAAAAGTGAGTTTCTTAATTCTTTGTAGACTCTGCTTCTGCTTTTATGTGATCAAATACTGCATTAGAAAAAAATATTAAACTCTAATTCTTAGTGCAATTTATATTCAAATCCAGCCTTTGTATAAAAAAAGGATAGATTCGGACCCAAAGTCAAAATGCTTCCATTATTTATTCTAATTCCATTTTGCGGTTGAAAGTGAAGCACAGAGCTAGTGATTAAAAGACTCAACTATACATAACCAGAATTAAAATTGACTAGTTTGTTTTCACTGTCATAAATAAGTGAATCACAAATTACATTAATACTGAACAAAATGAATAAACCTGAAATTTAATTTTAAAAATCTAAAGTGCTTATTATACTGATTTTTTATGTTAGATTTTGTATAATCTAATAATGGGTTTTTATTTTGTTTTTAATGGATGTTTAAGGAAACAGCTTAACTTAATCCTGTTTAGCTGTTTTAAAAATAAATGCTCAAAGCACACCTAAAGCTTAGATGTTTAAAGTCATAGAATCATAGAATGGCTTGGGTTGGAAGGGACCTCAAAGACCATCCAGTTCCAACCCCCCTGCCATGGGCAGGGACACCTCCCACTAGAGCAGGTTGGCCAGGGCCCCTCCAACCTGACCTTGAACACTTCCAGGGATGGGGCATCCACAGCTTCTGTGGGCAACCTGTTCCAGTGCCTCACCATCCTCTGAGTAAAGAATTTCTTCCTAACATCTAACCTAAATCTCCCCTCCTTTAGTTTAAAACCATTCCCCCTTGTCCTATCATTATCTGCCCGAATAAAAAGTTGCTCTCAGTCTTTTTATAAGCCCCCTTTGAGTATTGAAAGGCTGCAATAAGGTCTCCCCAGAGCCTTCTCTTCTTCAGGCTGAAGTCATATAATTTACAATTGAAAGCTGCCTTTCTAAAATCCTCCAAATGAAAATATGGTGTCATGCTAATTTATACCTGTCAATGTGAAGAATTTTCTTCTCAGCTTACCCAAGCTTCCTAGCTGTAAAAGCCTAACAGCTGTCTCATATAGTGTATACAATATAATTCCTAAAAGTAAATAGCTAAAAGAAAACAAAACAAAACACTTCTATATGTTCTAGATCATACTGCACATAATTAGAGTAAAACCAGTAGAAATAACTGATTTACTAAACAGAACATTTACTACCCCAAAAATACTGAGTTTTTGTACTGACTTTAAGTCAGTCTTTTCTATGGTTATGACTACTTAATTGACTGTAGTGAATATCGCTGCATCACAAACATGTTATTAATGTGGTAAAAGAACGCTCCAGCTAAGTATGAATAGTATCACTGACCTTGCTTTCTAAGGCTCTGTCCAAATACTGGCACATAGTGTCTCAGTTTCATACATTAGGAATATGTGCTGGGATTGTAACCTGAAAATAATCATTCTCCTTTTGATCCAGCCTCCGATTTGATGGCAGTACGTGACAATGAAAGAGCTGCGTTATGCACCCAAACTTCTGGTTTGCGTGATGGCGAGGGGAGAGGATAAATATGAGGGAGGCTGGAAATCAGGGTGTGCCATGGAATTTACCTCCTTTGCAATATATATTCTCAGACAGTGAAGGATCAGTTCTGCTGCTCACACATAGGCTTGTAAAGAGACTTAGCATGCCTCAGACACCTGCATGTGGCTGGCAGATATAACATGGAACCTACAGGTGTCATACAGATGCAACAGCTGGAGGCCAGGCAGGATACACTTTGCCATTTCAGATGACACTAAATCAATACCTGCGGTCAAGTGAATTGAGCCCCTTGTCAGCACAACAATAGCGTTTAGGGAACCAGCCGATCAAATGTCAATGTCTGGTTTTACAGTGACACAAATAGCTCTGTAGACTCTATTGATTGTATTGACTGGATCTTCATTGACTATAATGATAGTTTAGACTCCTAGCTTAGAGATAAACACATGCTTGTAGGCTATATCTGAATCCTTGCATGAATTACCTCGGGTGGGTGACAGAATAATACTGCTCTAGCCAGGGGGAAGTATTGGCCTCCCAAGTCAGCCTCCATCTTTAGCTCCTATGCTATAATGCAAGCATGACTTCTTTTTAAGATAGAGTTTGAGAAATTCTCAGCGGCACCCAAAATCTTGTAGCTTAAGTTGGGCATCTTGAGAAAAATTCTCATTCTTGACCTGGGTATGTGAGTAGTTTTATGGCAAGGAACTGGGAGATGCAGATAAATAGTTCTTTTCATATCCTTCTTCGTCTCACTTCACCTAGGAAACAAACAGAGAATCACTGTGTAATAGTTTGTATTTTTTTTTTAAAGGGCATAGTGACCTAAAAAATAATTTATCCAACCACTACCCCCAAACAGAACCAAAGCAGTACATTCATCTTACAGAGCTGCAAAAAGGTGAGCTATTAAGCCATCAGCCTTAAAAACAAACAAACAAACAAAAAACAAAAACCATGCCTTTATGTATTACTGCTACAAGTAATCTGTGAGTGAGAATGAAATAGTCTTTTCACTAGCTAAGGTTTTATTCATTGATAATATGAAGAAAACCCCAGAATTGTACCGTAATTTGTCTTGGTTTCAGAAATATTAAGTAGTTTAAAAAAGTTAATTTAAACCAGTGTTTCACTTCTGTGTTGCATAGCTATTACAAAAAATATACCTATGCATATGTTCTCAGAATGTAGGACATGCCCACAGAACAGGTGACTATGCCTTTTCTAGTGGCACTTCTGGAAAATGTTTAGTGGTCTTACATTACCAATAACTGCAGGCAGATTTAATGCCATCCTTGATAGAATACACAAAAGTTTGTACAGTAGAGACAGAAAACAGTCTTTTACATCTAAATGCAATATTAAGGAGACCAAGTCAACATTTGAAAGGGGTGTGGAAAAGTAAAGAAGAATATAGAAAAAAAATTATTATGTTCAGAAAAGATCACTCAGAACCTGTTTAAACATATTGAACCTGTTATTTAAAGCAAGCAAATGAGGATGATTTGAGAATTCTCTTACTGGTTTATAATCACCTTAAGAAGGAAAACCTGGAAATTAAGCTTTAGTCTGGAATTTATGAAAAATCTTGATGTGAAAGAGGATTTAGACCTATTTGAGGGGAAAAAATGGTTACTAGTGAAGGCATTTGACCGATGCAATAAAGTGAACATTAATTTTCCATCCTATGAGATCAGAAAGTCATGAGTAAATACCTTGTTGCATTTTATACTTCAGTTAGACCAGAGTTAATGGATTTAGTCCAAGCTCCAGTGGCTGAACCTGAAAAACCTGAAGAAATTAAGTTTTTTAACTACAAACCTATGCATTATGATGCTTTAACTATTGGTTGCTGAAATTGCAGAAATGTCAGTGTAAAATAACTTCTACAAAGAGATATGCTCTATCTTTGTTTTACCGGAATTTCTTTTCCTTACATTTTAGTTTTCTTCCATGGTGTTCACTCACTATCCAAGAACCTTCATTGTCCTATTGTTAAAACATTCAGAATTCTTAACTTGTAAGTGGTATAGTTCAATCTGAGATCAGTTCATTTTGTTCCTTGAGTTGGAGCTCACACATTTATCTTCCTGCATTTAGTTCAGGAACCAAAGACGTAGGATGTGAAAGGTTATTCTAAAAGCCCAAGCAGAGAGGATCAGTAATAGAGCTACCTGAGCTCTAAGTCTGTGTTATATTTTTTTCCAAAATCTCTTCACAACCCTTTTCTTCTTCTGAAAGCTCTTTATTGTATTTAATTTTAAATATAAACCACATCCTTTTTTCCCCCAAGAAAGTAGACCACAGTACTTTACAAATTGAAGTTAGCATTGGCAGAACCACTGGAAATTGTTTAGCAATTCTCTTTCTGGCAATTTCAAAGTTCAGTGATCGCTTTGCCTATAATTACCATAATATATAAAATTTTCAAGGCCTGTCTTTTCCACTTTTTGTCTCAAGAAATCTTTTTTAAACTAATCAGATTTCTTTTTTCTACTCTTACTTCATGGCTTACTATATTTTGGAATGGTTCACCTATTTTCTTTATAGATTACCATGCAGAAAAGTACATCTCTCAAAGCCCACTATTGTCAAATTCCAGCCTTCTAATAGTCACATCTCTGGCATTACAATTTTATCACGTATTCACAATTTCACTTTATGAAATACATGAGCTTGTACTTAATACTCAGACACGTGCCAGAATGAGTGGCTTTCACAACTACTGCCTTCTCATCTTTTCCTTGCAAGTCTGCAAAATACATAAGAATTTTGACTTGAAAACTGTTGAAAAATAGAAGTAGAAAAAAGTAACAAGAGTACACTGGTAAAAATATTTAAGTTGCAAAAATAATTTAAAGTAGGTAGAGACATGTTTGCCCCAGGAGGCACTGAAAACATATGAAGACATAAATCTTAGAAACAGCTATGGAAAACCCAAGGAGCAGGCAACTTAACAGAACACCACAAGCATGAAGGATTCCATTTGATCAGATCAAAAACCACAGTAAGGATGACACATGGAGTTGCCCTTGGGAGCTCATTCTACAAGGGAACAGGGAATTCACCAAAGCTAACATTTCCACAGATAATAGCACATGAGGACAAACACAATCACTGAGGTCTACCTCACAAATACCTGAAGTGTCATTTTGCTAAAGCTGTCAAATTTAACCATTTCATTAAAAAAAAAAATTCTCCTGCTTTTTGAAAAACTAAGGAATAAGGTAAATGAAACAAAGAGGTAAACTCCAGGTTTATGGTATCTTTCTTTTGAAAGAATTTGTAAAGTTTTTTTTGGTAACTTCCCATTCCTTTAGTATATAAATTCATTGGTTTTAGTATCAAAAAAGTGCAAAGAGCTTTGTAATTATGGTTGTTTTGTTGTTGTTGTTGTTGTTGTTGTTTGTTTTGTTGTTGTTGTTGTTGTTTTTTTTTCTTGAACATGCTATTTTTTTTTTCTACTTTGGCTATTAAAAATGAAACAATTTTCTGGGAAAAGAAAGAAAATCATTTCTAAGGCAATCTTCCTTTTTCTGTCACAGCTATCAAATTACTTGCCAAATATGAGTATGAAGAACAGTTTCATGTCCCTTTTTCTGTCATGCATAAAAGTCAAAATCTTCCAGTTACTTATTGCTTAACCAAATTCAGCTTACACTTAACAACTAGGTAAAACAAAACCCCAGAAGCAGTACTGACAGGTTAAATTCTCTAGACAAATGATGTTGTTTGAGCTAGGACATTTATCAGCAACAAAATTTCAGCTTTTTTTCCTCTCTTCTTTATCATTTTAGCAATGACCAACTTTATCTGTTTTATTACATTGTTTTATTGATTGGCAGTTTTGTGTTTCTTCTGGACACCATAGAGTGAATCCATGCCCAAAGAGTCCAATTAAAAAGAACAAATGTTTTCCTTTGCTATTACTACACATATTTTATGCATTCTTGCTGGTCTAACTATGTATATAGTTTGCTTAATCATGTGGTTTCAGCTTGCGCTACATAAAACACAATGAGAGGGATCATAAATTATTAAAATCAATGCTCCTCAATACTCTATACAAGCAATAATTTTTGTTCTTTTTTTTATTATTATTAAAAGTATGAAATTACCAGAAAACAGTTAAATTTCTTATGCTATACAACCGATTTAATGGAAATAGTCCTGTTGATTTAACTAGGATCTAGATCCAGGCCACTGGGAATACATGAACGTGTGTATTGTGTTTGTGTAATATGTATTCTGAACTGAATAGAAAGTTTTGTTGTACATTATACCATCTGTCAGCTCCTATTTATCCATCCAAGTATTACAGGGAAATTATTCCCTTCCATGCTAAAGCCATGGGGAATTTATAGTTAAAAAATAAGTAGCATTTTTTAAAGTAAATTGAAACAGAACATCATAGCGCTTTATATTAAATTACAGTGATTTAATAAACATCCCTTGGTGATCCAGCACAAAATACACATCGGAAAGCTTCCCTTCTCGTTTACTGTGATGCAGTATGAAAACAAAAGTAAACATAATAATTGCTTTTGACTGACGTACTTTCATTTTTCGTACTTTGTCTGATAGGGGGATTTGTGGCACACAGATCAAACACCCCTTGAAGGAAGTTCCAGCTTTATTATGGCACAGAGATGAACCATACCATAAAACTCAATATGGTTATCCTGGGTCAGACCAAAAGGTCTGCAAAGTCCAGTATCTCATCTCCAACATTAGCTAGAACAGATGGCTAAAGAAGAGTAAGAAAAAGGAAAATATATTCACTTAATGCTCATCATACTGCAGAGCGGTTTCTGCATATTCAATAACAATTAATTTCCATTAACTGGTTGAGTATCCACTCTACATCCATGTAACTTTTAGCATTAAGTGCACTGTGTCATATATGTCTACAAGTCTATGCTTCATTCCACAAAGCGAACCTTTTTGCTCGTTATGAATCAGGCTCCAGCTAACTTCAAGTGATGTTCCTGATTCTTGCTTTGGAAGAGATGAGTAGTCAATTTCAAGCCACCATGTCTGTAGCAGTCATCTTTAAAATGAGTTATATCACCGCCCTTGCCAGTATCTCTTTTCCTTACTGAAAATGCCAGCTTAAGTAATTGTTTGTAGTACAAAAGTCTTTGTTTGGTTTTGATGATCATGCCTCCAAATCTCTACCAACTATATACATATTTTTATTAATGACCTGGATACAGGACTCAAAACTAAGTAAGTTTGCAGATGATACTAAATTAGGAGGAGCTGTTGACTCCCTCAAGGGTGGAGAGGCCTTGCAGAGAGATCTTGATGGACTAGAGGGCAGGGCAGTCACCAAGCGCATGAAATTTAACAAGAGCAAGTGTCGGATTCTGCACCTGGGATGGGACAATCCTGAATATATGTACAGGCTGGGGGATGAGAGGCTGCAGAGCAGCCCCGTGGAAAGGGATCTGGGGATTCTGGTTGACAGCAAGTTGAATATGAGTCATCAGTGTGCCCTGGCAGCCAAAAGGGTCAACTGTATCCTGGGGTGCATCAAGCATGGCATTGCTAGCTGGTTGAGGGAAGTGATTGTCCTGCTCTGCTCTGTGCTGGTGCGGCCTCACTTCGAGTACTGTGTGCAGTTTTGGGTGCCACAATATCAGAATGACATAAAACCATTAGAGTGTGTCCAAAGGAGGGCTACAAAGATGGTGAAAGTTTTAGAGGAGAAGACGTATGAGGGGCGGCTGAAGTCATTTTGTTTGTTCAGCCCAGAGAAGAGGAGGCTGAGGGGAGGCCTCATGGTGGCCTGCAGCTTCCTCACGAGGGGAGTGGAGGGGCAGGTACTGCTCTTTTCTCTCTGGTGACAGCGACAGGACCCAAGGGGACGGCATGGAGCTGTGTCAGGGGAGGTTCAGGTTAGATATCAGGAAAAGGTTCTTCACTGAGAGGGTGGTGGGGCACTGGAACAGGCTCCCCAGGGCTGTGGTCATGGCACTGAGCCTGCCAGAGATCAAGAAGCATTTGGACAATGCTCTCAGACAAATGATTTGATTTTTGGGTGCTCCTGTGTGGATCCTAGAGTTAGTTGGACTTGATGATGCTTGTGGGTCCCTTACAACTCAAGATATTCTATGA
>VXAA01006169.1:0-24752 GCA_013399115.1 Anseranas semipalmata | reverse complement strand
TTTAAACACAGGCATCACATTTGCTATTCCCAGTCAAGGCTGTTTTGGGTAATAGGTAACATGATTGTTGTTAGTTCTACCATAGTATCTTTGAAGGCTTTTAGATCTCTTAGGTAAATACCATCTTGTGTTGGCAGTTTATTATTATGCCCTAAAAGTAACTTTTTTTTCCACTGATTACAAAACCAATTTCGATACCTAGTTGAGATGTAAATATGTGCAGATCAATACATCCTAGTATTTTTAACACACTTTCCTGTATAACGTGAATACAAAATATTGCTATATGCAGAGTACAGTTTCATCTGTGTAATGACATTGGCTTCTTCAAAACCCTTTAGAAATCATCCTGGTCTTTAACATAGTTGCACAATTTAATGAAAGTAATTTAAAGAGTAGATCATGAGATATTTCAACTCTAACATACTCTCTAGGACTTTGCAGAGATCACCATTTAACATTTACTGTAGTAAAAAATACTGCAATCAGAAATAGACTACTTCAATATGCCCAGAGAAAGTGTGTTTGAGTAAAAGGGGTGAAATTCTTTTTTCCTTTATTTTTTAAGATGCTGTCTGATGTTGTAACTGCAGCTTATGATTATCTATTGATTTTTACAGCAATATTCTTCAGTAATGATGCTTTGTATTATATCAGGACTAACAATCTATATGAAAAGAACAACTAATAACTTATCATAAAGAAACAGGTTTAAACTGAATTCTGGAGAAGCAAGATATAGCTCTATATTTGCTGCCCATATAATACTCTCTATCTAATATAAAGCAGTTGATTCTGACATGAACAGAAAAGTGTGTTTATTGTTGACATTTTAAGGACTGTGAGAATGAAAAACAAAATAGCAGCAGAAACCCTGCTGGTGAAGAGTACAGTAGAACATTGCATTCAGTATCATATTTTGATTCTCATCCTGATACTCAGGTGTTTTCTGTCATGGAAAGATTTATAATAACTCCATTCTGTGATTTTTTTAAATAGCCAAATAGGAACAACCAAGGAAACAAATCAAAACAGTTTTTGGATGCTCCTTGGAGAACTATATGACTCTATAAAGCTTGAATCACATCAGTTTGTTCAATGCCCTAGCAATATTAGTTTTTGTTTGTTTGTTTGTTTTTGTTAATTAAGTAAGCTTTAATACTGGCAATATAAAAGGGACGAGTAAAACTTAGTCTTACTTTCTAGTGCTTTGTGCCTGTATGGGAATCAAGACACATGATATAAACCTGACATTTCTGATGTGTAAACATCTCTTATTTCATGTGCTATCTAAGGCTTTTACCTATCAGTAAGGTCAAAAAGGAAGAGGGATGGGGAAAAAAAAGAAGAATGGCTAGGAGGAATTTGGTCAGTATTTTATGTGTATATAACAAACAATAATGTAGTGCTTACCATTAAATAAATTAACATTTGAAATAAGAAAATCATGTTTAGTTTTAACTTGTTTAAACAGCAGATTCAGAAATGACTGCTGTACAACTCCTCCCTTGAGAATGTTAATTGGTAAGGTATAATAGTCTTGGTTGTTCTAGCACAATAAATATTTATGCATATATGTTAAAGTACAGAGAATGAGCTTCAGCTGCAGAAGTAGAAAGTACCCCTGATATTTATACCCAATCATTACAACACCATTAGGAGAAATGTGTATTTAAAACTTAAGGTGAAAAAAATGAATCAACGTTTTACAAAGGATTAAGGTGAAAAAAATGAATCAACTTTTTACAAAGGATGGAGGACTTCTTTAGTCACTTAACTTCTGGATTTAGGATAAAAATGGGCAATGGAGTTTCATACAAACAATCATCCTGTGCTACCAATTTGATCTGAATGAAAATAGCATTTATTTGTGGTTTGTGAAAGAAAAGACTTTAACAGTATCCAGCCAAAGGCTTGGGGTTGAAAACGTCAAGTAGGAAAAGAATGTCTTCTGGGACACTTGAATATGCCTTTATTCAGAGACAGGACTGAAGATGAGCAAGAGATCATGTTGAATGAGCTAGAGGGTTTCAAGCTAGGTAATTACATTCTCTGGTGTTGAAAATACAGAACAGGAATCCTATATTATGGGGCTATCTTAGCTGTGTCATGGACTTCCATTTTAATTTTGGTAAGATGATTATAATACATATGCATGCAGTAAGAAACTGAATTAAATCAGTGTGACAGCCTTAATTCTATTTGATTTTGCAACTGTAACATTTAAATAAGGTTTCTAATGTGTAATGTTATATACAGTACTGATTGTAAGAGCAGGTGAAACACCTGACTGCTAGCTCCAGAGAAGTGCTAGGTAGTAAAAGTGCTAATTTCTGAATGTGAAATATTTATTAAACTTTGCAATGGAGCCAGTCCTAAAAGAAATGATTAATTGGCAAGAGTGATGCATCAAATTCCCTTAGTGTTTTCCTGAGAAGTTTGGAAATTTGCTAGGAAAAAAAGCTAAGTATTAATTCCTATATCAAGAATAGCCTAAAAATGTCTTTTTTGTATATTGCAACAACAGGTTTACTGTTTTCTGCAAATGTATTAGAAAACACAAGCACCACTTCAAAGTGTTGACATAAATTATACAGAGGCACAGAACTGGCTGTCATTTTTCATTGGTTCTTTTTGAAATGAAAAATAACCGTTTCCAAAATGAACTTGTAATGTTTTTTTGTTTGTTTGTTTGTTTGTTTGTTTTCAGTCTTCTGGTTTTCATGTTAAAATTCTACTTGGTGTAAAGCAGTTCTTATTCTATATACAGCCAAAGACAGTTCTTGGAGGCCATCATAGAGGAATAAAAAGCCTGCCCAATTCAGTATATTTTACACTATAGAATGACATGGTGCATACTGATAGGGGTGCCCTTCGCAAGTGTATATTGTGTCTGAGATTGGAATAGACTATTGGAATTCAATCCTTGCTCCATCCACAGATTCATTTTATTTTAAATTGGTCTCATCTCACTAATAAAAAGTTATTGTTTTAATGGGCTGAGCCTATCCATTACAAGTATAAAATTTATTACAGAGTATTAAGTGGATTTAAAGTATAATTAACTTTAAATGAATTTGATATTTAAGATAACTTTAAATTCAGGTTACATTTTACAAATAGCATGATTTGCCACCATTGATTTCAGCAGTAGAAAACATCCTGTTTTCAAGGTTTTTTTACTCATTAATTTTGGGCTAGTATCACACTAGACTGTAAAACTCTATTTCATCTTCTCACTCAGGGGAACCCTTGGAGTTGCATCAGAATTGAATATGATCCAAAGGATTTAATGGAAAAAGGCTTACATGCTAATAAAGTCACAGTATCATAATAGTCATGTCAGACAGAGACATCATTGTCTACCAAGGAATGCTCAGCACTGCATGTTCATAAACACACACTAAAGTGTGGTAAGCTGTAATAAAGCGTGCTTGCTTAAAATATTCTCACTAGAGGCTTCAATCAATCAGCTCTTATCTCTCCTGAGAGTAAGTTCTTTTCCAAACAACATGACTGTCTGTGTATACAAAATGTTTTCTGAAGTGATGATTGTGAAATGCAGGATGGTTATTGCAATTGCCTCATTGTTCAACCTATGTCACAAAATTATGCTAATCATGCACCATAGGCACTTCTGTGCGTATCCTGTGCACAGCACTTTTTGGTACTTCATTCTTTGCTTTGACATATGACACTGAATATATTTCTGTGCTGGCACTGTTAGAGCTGTTCAGGTAGCAGGCTAGCAATGTATTGCATAAAGGCAGAGTGTTGATTTTTTTTTTTGTATGCAAAAGATTAATTTGGAATGAAACAGTGACTGGAAGACACTGCTGAAATGATAGTATGTTTGTTTGGGTTTAGGGCCAGGATGGTGATTTGGTGATGCTGTTTTATATCAGTCTGTCCCTCTATTGACTTCTTTCCGATTTTCTCAGAAAAGGAAGATATATATGTAATATCTGGTTGTGCTTCAAGAATTCTTAGTTGCCATAACAGTATCCAGGGAGTTATTACTGGGGACTGTAAATCTGAAGACCTTTAACTTCTCAAGTTGATGCTGGGCTGAGCTGACTTCAGGTAGCCTCAGAATTTATCAGCATACCTTGTATCCACTTATTCCCTCAGCTCTGCCAAGTGGAGTGGGTCACACTTGCTTTCTCGTTCCCCTCCATATCATTCTCTACATCATGGCACTGTAGAGTCCAGGCTATATGGGCCACTGGAGTACAAATGTAGTAAACAAGGACTGGGTGAAGTACTGCTGACTGTTCTGTTTCTCTCAGTCATTTGACGGAAATACTCCTGAATATTTGACAGTGGCTTGGATTATTCATAGTATCTTCTTGTGCGTGTAGTTTGGAAGTTCTGGTCTTTTGTATGTTAGGAACGGATATTCCTATGGCACCTTCCGGATTTAATTCAGAGAACTGTTCACATTTGTTCAAGATAGACTCAGCTTGGATATAAGTGGGCAGACCTGTACAACTATATGGCTGCACCTAGGACAGGTCATGTTTGAACAGCAGAGCAAGTGCCTACACATTATCGGATCCTCACCTCCTACTTTTGCCAGTAAGTTCTTTTCGACCCCTTCGTGTCTTGAATTTCCAAGCAAGAGTAAAGTAGGATTCTTCTACGCTCAATTTATGAGCTCATTTTGTGACACAGAATCCTATATTTTAAGTTGAGGACTTTAGTCTTACAGGCTCTGCTGTGGAACAATATGTCTGTGTAAACTTTTGCTTCTATTGGTCCATACAGATCCAACTAAGCGTAAAGAAGCTGGCTATGTTATTTAACACTTAGGCTATTGGAGCTTGCAATTCAATAATATTGTTAATAATTTTTCATGAAATGTATGTTAGGCAATACTGACAAAGGAAACTTATCTTTTCATCAGTTATTTGACTAACTTACTGATAGTCATCTCTCAGCTGCACTTGAAATGTTCTACCGACATTTCAACTCACTTTAATCTCTGATTTATCAGCCACCACATTTTGACCACAACCTAAAAATTCCTTACCAGAAAAGAAGGATTTTTTCCCTTTTTTTTTTTCCTTTCTGTTCCATGCCCTGCCCCTCCCTTTCCCCGCTACCCCATCCCAAAATGTTGCTATTGGGATTTCAAATCTTGTGTCTGGGTATCTGTTCTGGGTCCTATTTTCTAATTCGTAGTTTTCTGTGATATTTTAACTTCTGAAATAAAAATAAATAAAAGTTCCCATGCATCATGTAATATGTTAATTTACTGGGCTTTTTGTGAGGTTTGGATTAAGTAACTTTTTATCATAAAACCTATAGTATAACTTTATTTTGTGAATTAGGTTACAACAATTTAATTTTATAAAGAGAATTTGAGTAGTACTGCCTAATGAAGTATTAGGAATTCACTTTAGCTGCTCTCTTCTGAAAGATATAAGTGTATTAACATATATTTGTACTTAAAAAGCTGGACTACTTTAAACATATGTACATATACGGAATGCCAGTTTAGCCTTGCTATCACTCAGTAAATATAATTTCTGCAAGACCAGTTCATTTTTGTAACTGTCTCACTTTTGTGTGCACTCTGTTTTCCTTTCCAAAACAAGGAGAAAGCCAAGGCCTCTTCTCCAATCAAGTTGTTAATGGGTTTGCGGTTGTGGTCAACAGTAATCAATAAAACAAATGTGTTTAAGTCTCTTTTTTGCCCTTTGATGTCCAGACTCCCTGCTATCCCTCACCTGAAATCAATGATACATATCCCATTGATTGAATATAAAAGGGAAAAGGTGTAGCTGCCTATTAACAAAATGTGGCATCTTAAAACCAGGTGGGGGTGAATGAATTGGTTAAAGTGACACTATCCAACACAACTCTTTATTTTTCTGTAGGATTTTTTAAAAGAAAAATAATTTATCGTTGTCATAGTTCTATGTCAGTATTTTAAATTAAAATTGTAATTATTTTTTTTCATATTGCTAAATTAAGAAATAACACTTCTGAGGGAAAAAAAAATATTTTACTGTTCTTATCCAGAGTCTGATTTGAGCTCACTGAACTTAGCTAAGTTTTTCACATTAACTTTAATAGTTTCAGATCCATCAGACTTGTGGAGTTTTCAGAGTTTAAGAATCTTGTAATATCAGAAAAACTATGCAGAAGAAGAGGGTAATGCGTTCAAAATATCAGCCTTGATTTCCATAATTTAAGACGGTCCCTGCTGAACACTCACTGTAAGCCATAGTGCATCTAGTTGTTCTCAGTCAGGTGAGCATAAAATTGGAAGGCAATGACATGATTAAGTAACATCTTTGTTGTTTGGCTTGCTGAGAAACCATTGAGGTTAGGCTTGCATGCATATTTCTTATCTTCATAGTGTTAAGATGAATTAATAAATAATATATTCATTGAAAATGTAAAGGAAATCATTAACGGATAAAGTGGTTGAATGCAATGCAGAGTGAATAAAATATTACATTAATTAGCATAAGTATTGCGATGCTTAATTGGGCTGATTTTTCACTGTTATCAATAAAAAGAACTGACATTCATAGTCTACAATACCACAATTTTCAATCATTTGTTTATATTCTTTTTTTTTTTTTTTTTAAAAAGAGCCCTGAAAAAGTGTAGTGGTTTCACTAATTCTTTTACATTTTGTCTATTGAAAGTACACAGTCCCTTTTCCAGTCAAGATCTTTTATCATTTATTGTGCTGGCAATGAAGATTCATTTGTCCTTGTAGCATAATGATCGTGACCATTTACTTGATGGTAAGGACACTTTTCTTGGGAATATATAAATGTTTATTATTGCATAACCCCTTCTTAGTCTCTGTTCAGAGTCAATAAAATACAGAAATTGTGCCTGGGTATGGACCACTTAGCACATTTATAGTTCTTATGGATCTGTGATATTTTTTTCTCCCCATCATTGCTCTACCAGGGCAAAAGAATTAAAAAACAAAGGGGGGCTGTGGGATGTTATTTTCATACATGAAAAATAAAAAATTGTTACATTCATTTTCACTGCCCTTCATTTTGTTTTGTATAAGAGTCAGGAGTCCAAGTTCTTTTGATTAAGTCCTAATAATATTTTGAAAAAGACTTGAAGATCTGAGTTCTTTTCTGACACTGTAATGATGACAGAATGCTGTAGAAGGACTATTTTGTTATATGTACTATTTTCATTGCCCTTTTTTTGTGCCTGATAGTTTTGGAAAAACTACTATGTGGACTAATAATAATGACAATATTTTTATTCTGCATCAGTGTATCAGTGTATTTTAAGTCTTTGGTAACCCATACCCCTTCACAATATGAAACAGATTGGCAAAGGCTGAACTGACATTGCCAAAATTGGTGGTAAATCACTTTTTCAAAAATAATGCCTATCAAATCTAATGTACCAAGTAGCTCTGCATGTAAAGCTATGCAGAAAAATCAGAATCCAGTGATTCAGTCACTAGTATTTTAATTATCCTCTTTATAAATCTAATGTAAATGAACATAGAGACATCTAACTGTTTATTAAAATACTATATTCCTAAGAATAGACTTTAGTGCTCTAGCTTCTGACCTGGATTCCTGATGAACACAATACTAGCGAGGTCAGAGTTTCAAACTATATCTCAATCTTCACTTCAGTGGGGATGCTAATTAATCAAAAAACACGCTGTCAATGCCACCATATAACATGGTAGCCAGAGGGGTAGGTTTTACACAGAAGTTACCTCCTTTGCTTTTTGCCATTAATTATAGCAATAAATACTCGTAAATTCTTTTTACCTGTAAAATAAATATCCTAGTGGGATATTTATAAACACCTAGTTCTACAAACATGCAATTTTGAAATGACTGAACTCTATTTAGTAATTCTGTAACACTTGTTAAATCACAGAATTTACTATTATTAATTTCTATACTCAAAGCATCTCACAGTATACATTACGGATTACACAGAATATGAACTAATGAAAAGTATACTTTGGGTGAGGTTTACATCCTGTAACTTAGAATGTCTAAAAATCAAATACTAGAAGCTAGCAACTCTCAGCTTCTTTTATAACAAGTGGCAGACATAGGAAACAGCAAAGTATGTTCTGCAAATGGTTGGACATCCGTCTTAAAGAGGTAAATAACTACCAACAGATTCATATTTCTTTCCATTGTCTACAAACAACGGGAATAAAAGGAGAGTTAGGTAAGCTAGGGTGAATGTGATAATATTGTCATCCACTTATGATGATTTTTTTTTTTTTTTAGTAAGGTTTGGTAATTTCAAGAACAAAGAAGACAGAGTATGCATGAAGCATTAAAATCTGGATAACGTTGGAAGGATTTGTTGCCATGAGATAATATAGTCTTGTATCTTGTGTCAAGTCTTCGTTTATTTATTTTAAGGCCACTTGCTAAGTGAAAGCAAGTTACCTTAGCAAGAGTTTCTGACTAATGCTGAAAGCTGATTAGATAGTCTTTGAGGTGATGGACTCTAGTTGCTGTCTGCAAAAAGCTGGAAATGATGATTCTCTGTTAAAAAAATAAATAAAAAAAAATAAAAAAATTAAAAGCAGCTTGGGAAAGCAGACAATTAACAGGTTCTTAAAGAAACTGAATGAAAAACTAAGTGATACAGAGTTAATAATAGGATATGTTTAACATCCACCTTTATTGCAAATAGTGACACTTGCTGTTGATTTTAAGTTAGTGGGTAGTATAGCACATGGAAAGAATTCCATCTTTAATCTGTCTTCAGGCTAAAGAAATATAGCAGACAGGTAGAAAAGAAATGAGAGGCTAGACAAAATTGAGTGATTCTGTGAAAATAATCTGCAGATGACAAAAATGGTAAGAATCAGTAATTGCATAAAGTACCTTAGGTGTGTTTCACAGAATCACAGAATCATTTAGGTTGGAAAAGACCTCCAAGATCATCCAGTCCAACCTATAAAGTAACATTACCAAGTCCACCATTAAACCATGTCACTAAGCTCTACATCTACACATTTTTTAAAGACCTCCAGGGATGGTGACTCAACCCTTCAATGGTTTGAAAGGAAACTGAGGCCAGATACTAGTATCTTTTTGCTTATATTCCCTAATAGCCTGATTTATTGGGATGCTAAAAATAAACCTAACAGACAAAACAAAAAACAAACAAACAAACAAACAGCTTTTTTCCATCATTTACTTTCAATGATGAAAGTAATTGTCCATATTATCATAAATATAAAAGGGCTTCGCAGACCAGTGAAGTGGGAGGTTATCTGTTCAGTTTTTCCTCTGTCTTTAGAATTTCAAAACCACTTATCTCATCAATTAATAGATTTAGGGAAAGCCTTGGGGTCAGGTAGGGCTGAGAGAGATCTCTGCCTATACAGTGTGAAGTGTCTTACTATCCCACAAATAATAGTAGTATAAAATGACTGAGTGAGCAAAGCAAAGCATCTTTCTGTTTCCTGATGTTTGTACCTAAAAAATATATTGGGGTTGGCTCCTGTCCCAATTCTAGTGTCATTTGTTTTAGGTGAAAGATCCTTTTGATAATATAATGACTCCTCCATTAGCATAAGCTGATATTCTGAAATCTATGCAAAACACCTAGCTGCTAGTTAGATGGAGGCATCAATATCTATCTCCAAATTACATTTGGAAAATGGAGAAAATAAACTTTAAATGGAAAAGTAATGTATTCTTCAAAGTTTGTAGTTAGTTCAGTATTTTAGTGGTCCAAATAGTGTATTCAGTTATGTCTAAAATACCAGTTAAGAAATGAAGCAAATAACATTGTGAGCAACATCCTTTGTCCACCCTAAAACCAAGCATTATCCCAATTCTTGGACTTTTGAATCCCATCTTTGTATGTCATTCTTCTTGATGCGTTGCTTAGTAAGTTATTAAAACAGCTTAAAAAATCTCAAAATGCTTCAGGTCTAGAAGGGGTTATCATTGGTTCTCATGGCAAATCAGCAACTCACAATTCCTTTTACATTTGCAAAAGTTGGTGCTGACTTGTGTGAGCACAGCCCCAGGCTATGCTCATGGGTATAAAAAACAAGAATATATGAACTGGCATGATTTGTTGCATTTGTGGAAGAAAGAGCATTGTGCATGGCATGTGGAAGGCATTGAAGAGCTCGCAGATGAATAGGTATAAAGGTCTATAGGGCAGGTATGTTATCAAGCCAAGGCTAATTCCAGGTCCTGGAGTGAGTTGTAGTCAGTCCACTGTAGAGGAGTTTAACAATGGTTAGGATGGAAGCAGTCTGTACCAAACGAACTGCAAAGAAAAAGAGATCCTCCTATGGAGATTGCAAGGAAAATATAGATAGAGCCAAAGAATCTAAAAATCAGTGCAAACCAAAAGCAAAATTAGTATTTATTTAAGCAAAACAGGTTTAGGAAACATTTCCTGAAGTTCAGCTAAGCCAATACTTCAGTGATTTCAGACTACCTTTAATGATACTGACAAGAAGAGCAGGAATTTACTTCTCTTACATTATGCAATGGACAAGCTTAAAGAGAATTTATAAGGCTGGTAAATGTAAGTACTATTCTTTATTACTGAATGAGTCGAAGAGCTGTACTTGTTTTTTATTCAATCTTAACAAGAGGTTGTGAAAGATGTGACATGAGATGAATCGTCAACATATTTGACTGAAAACATGCTTAGAACTCATTCCCTCCTTGACACCTTAGTTTTTTTCTTCCAAAAATTTCTCAAGCAGAATGCTGAGGTGTGGACTGTAGGGGGGGTAATTACACTGTGCCACAACTTCATATAGTGTTCAGTAGACGTTTATTTTGCTAGACACTCCATGAAAGGTTGTAAAAGTAATATCTACATTTCATAAAAATAAAAAAAAAAAGAAATCCATATACACAATTTGAACAAGCCTTCTTGTTCAAAGGCAAATCTTTTTATAAATGAAATAGAGATTTAGTACATACTTTTGTAAGACTGGAGGTCTACGAGATCTAAGCAAGGCATTTAGTGGGAGTGAAAAAAAAAGCAAGTTCAAAATTCTTCTAAATGAGGATTTAGAAGAGAAATCCTTAAAGAGAAGGAAAATAGAACCTTCCTTTTCCTCCACTAAAGTAGCTGCAAAGAACCACTGCTTGATGAGTCAGCATGCTTTTATTTCTCTTGAGTTGATAATCATTCTCGTTATCTTTTGGAGAGCTTTAATTTCTGTATTTCAGCTTTTAAAAATTGGACCTACAGCAGTATGCAATTGATACAAGTGAGGGTAGAATTTTGATTTTCACTTCATTCCCCAAAGGAAGAAAAAAAAAACCCCTTGTCAAATGCTCCAACACATTTCATCAGTTCTACTGCATTCCTCTAGGGTAATGTTTGGAACAACAGCTATGCCTGTATACACAAGGTATACCTGTATGTTTTGAGTATTCAGTTCTGCTCACCTTGTTGTCTATACCCCTTTTTGTTCTAGCCAAACTCTAAGTTAGCCAGCTGCTTCATTATGATCAGGAAGGTTTTTACCTGCATGCTCAACCTTCATTCCCTGTTCCTGCTTCACCTGGTTCCGGAAAGGGAATTCTCATAACAGGTGCAGTACTAGCTCTTTACCAAGTAAATCAGGTCTGGCCTTTGCAGAGCTGTCTTAAAATGTTGTGTTTCTAGCAGCAGGTAGCTAAAGTAGGAGTCTATCATGTTTATACTTTATTACTTTATGAAAGCAGATTGGAAAAAGAAGGAGACAGAAGCCAGTAACACCTTTCCTTCCTAAGGGGAAAAAAAAGAAAGAAAAAAAGCTCAACATGACTATCACCAAGGATTTCTTTTTTTTCCTGAGTCTTGACAGACAGCTAAAACACTTTTCCTCCCTGAGAGATCAACATAAACATTCGTAAAGGCATATTGCTTTGTTTGAATAGATGATTCATAGATTTTAACATGACAAAAGGATGGCCCTGATTTATTTCTAACCTTATAATGTTATGCAAGGCTGAAATAAATGACAGGTTGGTTACTAAATACCTTTAAAACCTGAGTGGTTTATTCAATAGAAATCTTATTTTATTGATAGTTTTCTTTGTCTTGAATGATGATTATTCATATAAATATATGCACCCATATAAATGATCATACATGCATATAAACATGAGTGCCTATCAGAATACACACATGTATAAATCTTGTCCAAGAAGACATATATATAAGCCATGTTAAATTGGCAATGATTGTACTGCCATCTGTTAAGTATTTATAGACTGTATCCCATATCAATTTTTTCTTCTTTTTCATGAGATTGATGTAAAGCTAGCAGACCCACAGTTGCCTTAGATAACCAATTTGCCTTTAAAATACTGAGGAGAGCGTTAGCTTGTTTAAATTCCCCAGACCCTACACTGTAGCCTGAAATTTGTTAAAGAATCTTCATCAGTCATCCAAACTGCAACTTGATCCATTATTTCAATGTTCTTCCCTGCAAGTTACTCTGATTAGCTTGCATGTATATTCTGACTTATCTACTAGAATCTTTCAATTTATGTTGCGGTGAAATTCATTGCCCATATTTTATCATTTAAAAGTAGGATCTAAGTTGTATTTAAAACATTTAACAGCTGTCATTTAACATCATTTCATTTAGTGATGGGATATAAAGTATTTTCTCATACTTCACTTAAGTTCTTTCTTCAGTTACAGCAGAATATTTCACCTCTCTTCGTCCCAAACACAGAAATATTCTTATACTGTTTTGCTATGCTTCATTATGATTTATTGATGAATTTGCCATCTGCATCAATTTTAGGTCATATGTCAATGCTAGAATATTTTTTGTTCCACATGAAGTGTAGTACTTATTAGCCTTAATATCTGCCCTAGAAGTCTCATGAATATGTTTAGTTTCCTTTATCAATTTCTTGTATTTCCTTATCGTCAATGGGTACACATCACTGTCAGCTTCTCCATTTTTCCATTGGTGATATATGTTGTTGGTGGTTCCTCATCAGTAAGTTAAAACTGAATGCAGCTTCCGGAAAAACATTTATTGTGTATTTCTCTGGTCATGTTTTCCCAACAGAAATCTTGGAGAGAAAATATTTGTTCCTATCTCACTCTGATTTTGATAACTCTTACCAGGCTTCCACAAAAGCAAAGTATTGGAATGCATGGGTAACTTGTGTGCTGAAGGAGCTTGCAGAATACTTGGACATAGGATCAGTGTGGAAAATGGTGGGTTTAAACAGCACTGTAGCAATTCACCTTGTCTTGCCTACTAAGCTATCACTATTTCACATTTCTATAATTTCTTTTCAATTGTGATCCTCTGATTATTTTTGTAGAAGCAGGTAAGATAAAATCAAATGTTGTTATTATTATTACATTTAAGACTGTTGTAATTGTGGAAAGTGTATGCAATCAATAGTAAACTATAACCACTATTAGTCATGATCTAATAACCAATATTAAATTCTACTTCCAATATAGACTAATGTGTACATTCCCAACTAATTCCCATACTAATTGTCCATACACGGTGTTATTCAGAGAAGATCAGTTACTCACTCTAGATAGCGCTTGACTCTGGAAGAAGTTCCATTGAAACAGACGGACAAGAACAGCATGTTGCTACTCAGTTGTGATCACACATAATACAATCTTGCTTTCTGTTTTGATTTGCTCATTTGTATGAAAGAAATCACTTTAAAATACTATTTTGTGAAACAAAATATACAAATATACAAATATATGTATGTATATATAGTGTATATAAGGAAATTTGGACACATCTGGAGTACTGTGTCCAGTTCTTGGCTTCCAGTACAAGAGATACAAGGACATACTGGAGAGACTCCAATGAAGGGCAACTAACATGATGAAGGGAGTGGAAAATCTCTCCTATGATGAAAGGCTGAGAGAGCTGGGACTCTTCTTCCTGGAGAAGAGAAGGCATGGCAGGNATATATATATATATATAATTAAATTACCACTACCAAGTGCTGCATCAAACCAATCCCAGAAATGGGGGACAAACTGACCTCAAGGGGCCTAATTAAAAAAATCGAGCTCAGAACAGGGTCAGTAAAGAAAACTGACTTCACAGGAGGCCAATGCCCCAGGAGTGGGACCAGAAAGGGGAACAATCAAATAACAGACCGAGTCCCGCTTCGAGANTGCAAAGAGGATGGAGCCAGGCTCGTTTCAATGGTGTGCAGTGACAGGACATTAGGCAATGGTGTCATGATCTAAGGGTTACCTGGCCTGTGGGTGCACAGAGACAGTAACAGTGGTAGGATTCCATAATATACAAGGACATTGAGGCTTTATTTTCTAAAATTTATGTTTATTACAGATTACCACATATTGCCACCAGCAAGTATACTATGATTAATAAGGCAAATATATATAGAGATACAAGCAATAGATATTACCAGGAAAGCAAATATATTTGTAGTAGATATTGAGGGAGTAGCACTAATTAATTGTAGCAGGAATTAGAGGTAGTAGAAAGGCAATTAGAAGTAGTAAAAATCAATAATACAGCAGCAAATATGGGTTGGTATTACACGTTCAGCAGACTTATCAATACTAGAGCAGGGAATATACTTATTATGGATTGCAAACTTATCAATAGTATAACAATGATACTTTATAGCTATCAAAAATATACTTATGACAGGTTATACTTAACAATTCTATACTTATGACAGATTATGTGTGCAAATATATATATATATGTGTATATATATATATATATATATATATATATANATTACCACTACCAAGTGCTGCATCAAACCAATCCCAGAAATGGGGGACAAACTGACCTCAAGGGGCCTAATTAAAAAAATCGAGCTCAGAACAGGGTCAGTAAAGAAAACTGACTTCACAGGAGGCCAATGCCCCAGGAGTGGGACCAGAAAGGGGAACAATCAAATAACAGACCGAGTCCCGCTTCGAGATTGATCTGCATCACAAGGTTTGGAGCATCACAGTTTAACAGTCAGTCTAACATAGCATTGCAGACTTAAGAGTGGACCCAGCATTCTAGAAGAGCCTCAGCCTATTTAACAGAGAGAAGTATGTGCAGCACGGGAAGTTTCTTAGAGAGAGAATCTCCATTTTGGGTAGAAATCAGTCCATTTTTCTATTATAGAGACTTAAGAACCTGTAGAACACCACCACCTCAAGTAGCCAACAGATGCCATTAATTTCTGTTTTTCTTCAAAGACAGCCAATAGATGATGCTAGTTCATATTTTCTCAGACAAGAATTTTATTTTTCCAGACTACTTTCCATTCTGTAAGCTTGAACAACCAATAACAGTTTCCCACTTTCTCAAGATGTTTCCTTTTTTTTTTTTTTAAGATTATTTTTTACCTTTTCAGACAATAAATTGTTCCTCAGTTTCTTGTTTTGCATGTATTGACGGTATCTTCAGGATGTCTCCAGTTCTCAGCTGCCCAGCTGCACTTCAAGGATGCCAGCTGCACCTCCCAAGGATGGTTATGGTTCCCAGGTCAAGTCCACATGCCAGCAGTTCACAGGCTGGCAGACATTTTCTCCTGTCAGTGTTTAACAGCCATTTTCTGTCAGTATTTTCTCATTGTAGTCAGGTCACCTCTACAACTGCTCCCATCAAATGGGCTGTGGTGTTTTTACCCCACTGGGCAGCAACTCCACCACAACAGCTCTCTCACTCCCCTTCCTAAAAGGAAAAGGGGGAGTAAATATGATGAAAAGGGNCCACCCTCTTATACCTCCTCCCCCTGAGCAGGCGCAGGGAAATGGGGAATGGGGGCTGCGGTCAGTCCCTAATGCTGTGTCTCCGCCGCTCCTTCACGGTCACTCTCTGCCCCTGCTCCACGTGGGGTCCCTCCCGCGGGATGCCGTCCTTCCCGAGCTGATCCTGTGTGGCCTTCCCACAGGCTGCAGCTCTTCCAGAACTGCTCCCAGATGGGTCCGTACCATGGGGCCCATCCCTCAGGACCAAACTGCTCCAACATGGCTCCCCCACAGGCAGCAGCTCCTGCCAGATCACCTGCTCCTGCGTGGGCTCCTCTCCACAGGCTGCAGCTCCGGCCCAGGGCCTGCTCCTGCGGGGGCTCCCATGGGCCGCAGCCTCCTTCAGGCCACATCCACCTGCTCCATGGGGGCTCCTCCACAGGCTGCAGCATGGAGATCTGCTCCGTGTGGTACCCATGGGCTGCAGGGGGACGGCCTGCTCCACCATGGGCCTCTCCGCGGGCCGCAGGGGAACTTGCTTTTCACCAAAACTTGAGATCTTTCATTCCTCAAAGTAGAATGTTCTATGCTGTTCTAAAGTGTGCTTTCTTTATTCCAACATTTTTTTCATCTTAATAATGGCCGGTTATCTTCTTGCATTATGCTTGCTAGTATGGTATTCCTGAACATCTTTCACAACTTGTATGTTTTTATCAAATCCCATAATCTGGGAGAGAAATACATAGAGTACAATAGAGTATGATTTCCAGATTTTTCAAAGTGTACAGGACTTACGCTTCTTCTAAATCAGTTAGGGACTTCAGAAAAAAAACACATTCTTCCTTATGATAATGGTAGACTAGTTTGGCCAAGGTTCCCCAAAATACTTTTGCCTTGAAAAATACATTTTATTCTTTACGATCTTTCCAATGAATTAGCAATAGTTTAGATAAATGGAAAACAATATTTTACAGCAAAGCAATTAAAGTTTTTTTTTTTTTTTTTTTATAATGTAAAGCTGAAATGTTTTTCCCTGTCAGTATATTTTACCAAATCCACACTGTTATTGCAACCTTATCCATAAAGTACAATTGTTAACCCCAGCCATAACAGCACAACTACTGTATAGGGCCACTCCAGAGGTAAAGCCTCTCCCGTGATACTTACTCCCAGTTGGTACCACAGGTAGGTTCTGCTTTGTGTTTCTTCTCTTAGGCATGGAGCTCCCAGCCCCAGTCCTGCCACTTCTTCATCCCTAGCTTGTCTCCTTTTGTCAGGGCCAGTTCTGCTAGCAGTTCTAACCACTAAGAAAAAGGTGTTTGTTTGTTTGTTTGTGAACTGAACTGTAATATCTGTACAGCGTTGTTGCAAGATCTCTGAGCTAGCTAGAAAACCTATATAGCACAAGACTATTCAGAGTGCCATAGAAATACTACTTGAGGTCCCCAGATCAGATTAGGTAGTAGCTGCTTTCCTAATATTGATATGGATAGCTAATAGCGTGCAAAGTACTTTGCTGACTTGAATCAGCAAAGCTTATATTAAAATAAATAAATAAAACCATCATGGCATTTTTAGTCTATAAGTTTCTTTAGATTCATTTTTAGTGTAGCTTGTTCCAACAGGAATTTTGAAAGCAAGGAATGCTAGAAATTACATCAGAACACATATGTGTTCCTATCCCATTTACCTAGCCAACATAAAAATCAACTGCATATCCATATTCCAGATGCTGCAGGAAACTATAAACAGAAAGGACAGAGACCTCAATGAGTTTAGGACTGGAATGTTTTTCTGGAGATGGAGAATGCTGGTTCTTGGTTTAAATAAAACAGGCAATATCAAAATGGGGATTTTGAAAGAAAGGATTCAAATTTGTGTTTGTTTGTTTGTTTGTTTTGGAGGAGAAGCCTGAGTTGATGCTGCAACTCCTAAATTTTACATTGTTGGACCTTAAACAAAAGATATAGCCTGTGTATACTTAGGTGCTTTAGAATGAGCTCTGTTATATGCAGCACAGAGACAGCTGAAGTGCCTCAAACTACCTAGAACAGAATATGTGGGCTGACAGACCCGTGGTTTCAGTCTACTCCTTCTTATAGCCTGGGGCACCATATTTATGGTTTGAAAGTCTGCCCTGGAGATTTATTCTGTCTTTCAAGTCAAGAAAGAGAAATGGTCCTTTCTTTCTTTTAAAAGACAACTCAGCCTCTGTGGAGGTCTTCTGTGGTGTTCTGTAGGCAAAGTTATTATTTAATCTTTTGGATCACAGAATGCATTGCAACCTGGAAAGATGAAAAGGTACATTTAGCCTATCTGCATTTTCATCAGGTGCATTTCAATAGAATGTCATCTTTGCATATTCTGGCATGAAAACTGTAGTATGTGACAGTACTTCTAAAACTATGAATATTAATTCCTTTGTCCAGAGAAATGTGCATTCTTTTCAGAGCTAGCTGTTAATAAATAATTCTCAAAGCATCTTTATATCTCAAGTCTTAGATTTTTCCAGAATTGCATGGAGGAGAAACTCCTGATATGGAACAGTCTTGAGAAGTATTTTTTGTACCCTGCATGACTAGGTTTGCAACAAGTTGATATAGTAAGTTTCTGAAAAGTAATTAAACTATACATGAATTCATGATGCATCCTCAGCAATTTTTTTATACTCTTCTATAGCAACTGCCAAGTACTATGGGAAATAAGATCCCTAAACAAAAGTAAAGTCAATGCATATATGTCTGACCTGAAAATGAATGATGATAGGCATTAGTACATGACTGTAACTAAATCTGAAATATGCTATGACTTGCAACATGAATTTCACTTTTCTGATATAAACTAGTTAACTCACTGACATTTGTCAAGAATGAATATTGTCCTATGAGCAGTAGTTTTTCATAAATCTTGGCTAGGTGCTGTTAAGTAGCCATTGAATAGCTTCCAGCCATCTGGCTAGCATCTTAGGTTCAATGAAAGCATAATTCAGTGTGATTGTGGGAGAATAACTGGTCAGGAATAGAAGTATTAAACGTTTTGAGTATTGTGGAAGATGGAGAGTTTGGAAACTTTTACTAAAGCAAATATCTTTCTGTGAACAAGAAGACATTTTGGCATCAAGGAAACATATCAAGCTTTTCTGTTTTTTGTCTGGAATCCCACAGATGTTTTTCAGCAAATAATTTTGTTTGTTTGTTTGTTTTTTGAGTTCCTAGTTGAGGGAAAGCTGATTACATATATGGTATTAAAGATGTTCAGCAATTTGGGAGATACTCTCATTGCCTGCTAGTGTTAAGTTCTAAAGGAATAGGACCATTCTAATTTTACTAGACTGGTCTAGTATTTAAAAAAAAATATGTCATGGGAGTGGAATAGAGCTTAGCCTGTTGTCGGGGGGATTTAATTTACAGAGAAAATCAGGAGTGTTCTTTAAAAGTATTAAAATTCATTCAGTCATGACACTAAATTTGTTTGATAAAAGCATTCTCAGAATTCTTAACCTGAAAGACAGTGAATGAGCAGTGCCACTCAGTGTCCTGGTTAGCGAGGAAAAAGATCCTTGGTTTTCATAGAATCATTTAGGTTGGAAAAGACCTTAAGATCATCAAGACTAACCATCCACCTAATACTACAAGTCCACTGCTAAATCATATCCCTAAGCACCACATCCACACATCTCTTAAATACCTCCGGGGATGGCGACTCCACCACCTCCCTCAGCAGCCTGTTGCAATGCCTAACCACCCTTTCTGTGAAGAAATTCTTCCAGATATCCAATCTAAAACTCCACTGGCACAACTTGAGGCCATTGCCTTGCATCCTATCAGTTGTCACCCGAGAAAAAGAGACCGACACCCTCCTCGCTGCAACCTCCTTTCAGGTAGCTGTAGAGAGCGAAGACGTCTCCCCTCAGCCTTCTTTTATCCAGACTAAACATCCTCAGTTCCCTTGGCTGCTCCTCATAAGTTTTGTTTTCTAGTCCCTTCATCAGTTTTGTCGCTCTTCTCTGCACATGCTCGAGCAACTCAATACCTTTGTAGTGAGGGGTCCAAAACTGAACACTGTATTCAAGGTGCGGTCTCACCAGTGCTGCATACAAGGGGACAATCACTTCCCTAGTGATGGCCCTTCCCTAGCTGGCCACGCTATTTCTGATGCAGGCCAGGATGCCATTGGCCTTATTGTCCACCTGGGCACACTGCCT
This sequence comes from Anseranas semipalmata, assembly GCA_013399115.1. Lineage (NCBI taxonomy): Eukaryota > Metazoa > Chordata > Aves > Anseriformes > Anseranatidae > Anseranas > Anseranas semipalmata. The sequence goes on along the minus strand of VXAA01006169.1, from coordinate 4,864 downwards.
ACTCATATCATGTTCACGTGTCATGGGCCTTTTTCTGCCAGGCAACTTTTTGATACAAGGTAAAAGAAAAAGTACACTCTTCAGTTTGCTTTCGCAGTTGGTGTGCTTCAGTTTTGCGTACTTTTTTTTTTTTTTTTTTTTTTTTTTTTTTTTTTTTTTTTANTGTAACAAACAAATAATAATAATAAAAAAAACACAAAAACAGTTTTTAATTTAGTAGCATATATTTTTGTAGCAATAAGAAATACTTTCCAAGTGCATTTCAACCTTAAACTCTGAATTTACCTGAATAAACACTACAAGCAACTGAATTCTTTATTACTAAACAAGAGCAAAAGGAACAATGATAGTTTTGAGGGTTCTGTTTCCAGACATTGCAAGAAACTGAGTCAGGCAACAGGAATGGGAGGCCAGAACAAGAGATGTACAAAGATAATTTTTGGCCAGTCAATCAAATTCTCTTCACAGTTGTAATTCTCTTTCTCTCTTCATGCTACTGTCAGTACAGCTCTAATTCTGGCCTACTATTTCACAATAGCTATGAGGACTATAGGTCTAGTTTGCAGGTGGCAGAATAGATTTCTTCCAATGCATATCGTGCCTTTGTTTTGAACACTGCGTTATGCTCAGAAAGGGAAGGTTGGGGCCTTATTTGGTTGTGCTCTGATTCATTAAAAAGTTGAGACTGTTGTTAGTGTGATCATCTGTGGTAAGAAAAGTTTGCAGCAGGAAGACATGCCTTGACTGTAACCAGTTCGGTTAATTTTGTTTATTTTGTTCTCATTTAAATATCTGGATTAATGCTTTAGCTGCTGTATTGCATTTTTATTCAAAGAATCACAAGTAACTGAGGTTAGAAAGGACCTCTGGAAATCATCTGGTCTAACATCCCTGCTCAAAGCAAAGCCAACTAGAACATGCTGCTCAGACCATTGTCCAGTTGGCTTTTGAATATCTGCAAGGATAGGGACTCCACAACCTGTCTGGCCAACCTGTTCCAGTCTTTGACCACGCTCAGTATGAAATGTTTTTTCTTATACTTAGATGGAATTTCCTGAATTTCAGTTTGTGCTCATTGCCTCACCATCTGTCACTGGGTGATACCAAAAAATGTCTGGCACCATCTTCTTTAACAGCTCCAATCAGTTATTTATACACATTGATAAGTTCCCCACCAGCCTAAAAACACGGTGCTTTGAGCATGCTAGGAATTTCTGTTTCTTACAGGCTGTAGGGGTTGCTGCCATAAAAACAATTCTGTAAGTTTTTTTTTTTTCAGGTAACACTTTTGATCCTTTTTTAAAAAATCTATGACCAAGTCATTTAAAAAATACAGGTGAAGTAATGAGTTAAAACTAAAATTTTTATACTATTTTCAAAATTAAACACATTCAGTTTAGATTTTTGTCAAAATTATTCCATTGTTTAAAGTTTTAAAAATAAAATATTGTTTGTCCTGAAGTGAATTGTTTTTCATCTTTCCAGTTTTCAGAAGTCTGAACATAGTTATATTAAATTACTAGGTACTCCCCACTCTGTACCAGATGAAAAAATGCCAAAAGTATTACAATCTTAATTGTTATTTAGTTTATTAAGCATCATCATACAGTAATCCATATATTCCTTGAAATTGGAAGTAAAAAGTTAACCAAGGTTTGGGCTTTCTTATAACAGTAGCGAAACACATTGCAAAAAGATTTTCTTTTTTTTTATAGAAAATGCTCTTCTACATTTCCAATAAAAGTGCCTCTAGCTTGCTCAAGGGATGTAAAAAGAATGGCAGCCTAAAGTATATTACAACATTTGAGACCAGAGGAGAGAGACTCCAGGCAGGGAAGAGCAATCAGAGGAGTCATATCACACAACGATGCAGGGAGAGGACCAAGCTGAGACAGAAATCCAACAAAGCTTTGCAGAATCACTGACATGTACCTATACTGGGAGTTTCTGTATCTAGATGGATTGACATGCATGCATTTCTTTGCATTATTCATTAACTTTGCCTATGGCATTTTCAGTGGACATTTTGTTATTTTTATTTTCTAATTATTACTTTTTCAGATTGTTCTAACATTCTAGTATCTGAGTCCTCTACCATAAATTTATGTTTTAATTTTCTGTGCTTACAGAAGATTAGACTCAAAAATGGACTTCAGCATTGAAACATTTAACTTTTAGGTATCATGCTCATCTACATATTCTAACGCTATTTTCAACTTGGCCTAACTGCTACAGATTTCCATACCAAGCAATTCAATAATGTTAAGCATGCCTGTTAGTAAGAACTTGGGATGGAATTCATCTCACTTACCTTTAAAAACTTAAAGATTAGTCATCTAGGTTGACTTTTCAAGTAGCTATTTCTCTTCACTGACAGCAAAATGAGCATAGTACAGGTTTAGATAACAATTAAGTCACACGAATCCCACTTTTAGGCATCCCTTCAGCTTAAGGGAGAACTCAGTGAGGTTTTCAGGTAGTATCCAAAATAAGGTTTCTAAGGAGACAGCTGTATTATTTTGTTCTTTGCAGAAAACCAAAAACCCAGAATTATAATTTTATTTTAAATTCATTTTTTTCCTCCTATTTTAAAGCATGTCTTTTATATGATTTGTCAGCTCTTTGTATGTTCAGTGGATGACTTGTTTCTTGAAGTCTGTTCATATGGCCATCCAGTGCTTTCCCAAACAATTTTGCCCTACAACTAGTTCCTAAGATGGCTGTTTGCACTCATCTCTCCTAAAGAGAGATGTTAACTGTCTTCTGACAGTTAACAGTAATAAAACATACATAGTAATACCATTATTTGTCCTTTAAACACATGCACAGGTTCTTCATTACTTGCAAAAAAAAAAAAAAGTAAGACTATGATAAAGCACGAGCTTTCTAATCACTGTGACCAGCATTCACCCTGTGCCATTATAGGTAGATATTCTTTCTCCTCAGTTGCTGAAGTCTCTTGCAAGTCTCTTAAGTGGGAAATATTTGAAATGTTTTTCTTCTCTGGATGGAGCTACTGAAAGCTTATGCATAAGAGCTTTTATGCCATCCAGAATCTCATTTACTGTATTCTCCTGGGCATAATTCACATTGTAGTATTCAACAAGGACCTTCTCTAATTCTGCAGTAGTGCCATATTTCTGCACATAAAAAAGTGTTAGTCATTTATTTTAACAGTTTAAGGTTGAAAATGTCTGGGCTGATGTTAAATTGCAAGTGCATGATTTGATATTGAATTCCTACCTTACTTCATAAGATTTAACCTTATACCTTGTGCATATATTATGAATTTGCTGCAACAGAAGAGGAGTTAATGTCTTTATATATTTGATGTCTGTGGGTGTAAAAAGTACAACTGCACCCATTAGCATTTAATTTCCTCCAAATGTCTGCCAGTTAAAGATCCCTTAGGATTTTGTTTAATTTGTAAGTGAAAGCTGGTAGTCATTCTGCTTCCCCTGTGTCTGTCCTCCACACCAGAGTTCAATTAAACATCTCCCCTATAGTTTCCTTCACCTGCAAAAACAAAGCAAATATACTAATGGAAAAGGGACCTGCATCTGAACTAGACAGATGCATGTTGGCTAGGTGGATATATATGCAAGTGGGTAACTGAGCTGTCATTCCTCACCCTTGCCTTCAGTGAAAATAAATTTCCTCTATTTACTTTCACTCATTGAGTCATCCAAAACAGCATTTTTCTGTTGATTAAGACAGCTAAGTCTTTCTTCTTTGAGTGTTGGAAGGTCATGGCCAGTTCTTTTTCTTTTGTATTTGTCACTCGCTTTCTTTATAAATAGACATTTTCAGCATGGAATTACAGCGTATTCACAGATTAGCTTTTTGTATCCTCAGATATTGAGACAAATTGTGACAAATGCCAAGAAAGAAGACAAAAAGTACATACCACAAAAACAGAGGTGTTTTAAGTGCCAAAATATGTGATCAAAATTGACCAAGAAAAGATATATCATAAATATATTTTAAAATTAGAGATCCTTATTATATAATAGCAAATTATAATTCTGCAGGTAAGAAAGTAAGAAAGCTTCTTCAGCTAAAAAAGAATCTCATTAAGCCAATAGATAGAAAAAATAAAATTTGTAGGATGATCAAAAAATATATCTGTATGAACTCATATGCCATGTAGCACTTCTGTTATGTACACTGGCAATCTCCCAAGCCACAAAATGATATAGAATTGCTTACTATCTCAGTTGTTTTTTCCTCTAATGGTGTTACTGTCACACCTAGCATTTTTAAGTTTGAGTTCAGCAGGTCTATAAGTGTGTTCAAGAGCAGAGGTGAGTATGTAATATATAGAAAAAAAAAAAAAAAAAGGACAACATACATGAAGAGTATAATAGAATCATGGAATAGCTTGGGTTGGAAGGGACCTTAAAGATCATCTGGTTCCAACCCCCCTGCCATGGGCAGGGATGCCACCCACTAGATCAGGTTGGCCAGGGCCCCGTCCAACCTGGCCTTGAACACTTCCAGGGATGGGGCATCCACAGCTTCTCTGGGCAACCTGTTCCATTACCTCATCACCCTCCAAGTAAAGAATTTCCTCCTAACATCTAATCTAAATCTCCCTTCTTTTAATTTAAATCCATTCCCCCTTGTCCTATCATTATCTGCCCAAGTAAAAAGTCCCTCTCCGTCTTTCTTTATTATCCCCCTTTAAGTTTTGAAAGGCCACAATGAGGTCTCCCCAGAGCCTTCTCTTCTCCAGGCTGAACAACCACAACTCTCTCAGCCTTTCTTCATAGGAAAGATGCTCCAGCCCTCTGATCATCTTCATGGCCCTCTGGACCTGTTTTAGCAGGTCCACATCTTTTCTGTGCTGGGGGCCCCAGACCTG
>VXAA01006168.1:0-14516 GCA_013399115.1 Anseranas semipalmata | reverse complement strand
CTTGTTTTTGGCTTTATCTGCAGAGATTCCAAGTGCTCCTCTGATGGGTTGAAGTTTTTGGCATCCAATGGGTTGATTTTATCTGTTTCAGAGCCAGCTGGAACCAGCTGTTACAGGTAAAGAACAGTACATGAAGGGCACCCCTGCCACCCCTTGCTACTGAAACCTTGATGTTTATACCAAATAAACCATGGGCACTGTCCTGGAAAGAAGAGAGGTCCAGGATAACTTGTTAATTTTCACGAATTATGTTCTCTAAGCTCAGGAATGGTTCAACCCCATGTGTAGGAAAGGTGGCAGAATGCCTGCATGAATGAAGAAAAATCTCCTGACAAAACTCCAATATAAAAAGGAAATATTCAAGTACTTGAAGCAGGATTGGGTGACCTGAGAAGAGTACTGAGACTGTAAGAATATGTGCAGTGTGAGACGGTTTATTCCTTGAAGAAAAATTGCCTGACTAAGGGATTCACAAAAAAATCAGCTAGATTGATCAGTTCAAAATAGTCCTGATATGTAAGACAAAATTAAACTGACAGTTACTGTGTTTGGGTACAGCTGGTCTCTGACTTTAAGAAAATATTCTAGCTTAAATCTCTAGAAGTTTATTAAAAAGAAATCTAGAATCAATTTCTTTGAGTGTAAAGGGCTCTGAAATTGACCCATATTCAACGTCACCAAGCATGGGCAATGTTTCAGTAAGGGAGGCATACCATTACTTTAATCTACCATAAAAGTGATACCAACAATGTTATTTTTAATTTACAACAATTGCTCTGTGGTTTGATTTTCCAGCAATAATAGAACAGAGAGGAAGACAAAATGCAGCATTCAAAAGACATCAAAGAAGGGGTGTCACCTGGTACTGAAAGAAAACACAAATGTTTTTGTATGACTGTTCATTACTGTGTGGACTAGGAATCACAGTGGTTGAAGAGGACTGAACCACATAACACAAACTAACTTCCTGAAGAGCCTGAAAGTGTAATATATTCCACCTCCTCATAACCTCAGAGAACAAACTTGGTACTGATCATGATTCAAGCTGTGGGACAATCACTATATGCCATGCCAGTTTTTTTCTTGCACTCAAATATGTATGTTAGGCTCAAGATCATTTGATTTTGAACATCTAATTGTCTGCTCCTGGTCACCAGGTCGGGTTTTACCTGTCACAGTTTAGAAGTTTACATATAAGTTACTCATTGTGTCCCCTTTGTAGCCATTAGAGAGAAAAACCAGGAGCTGGACTTGATGATCCTTTTGGGTCCCTTCAAACTCTGTCCATCCAGCACTTCTGCCCAGATATCTCAAATACCAGCATGGCTGGGCTGTATGCCCAGCAACCCTACCAGGATGCCAGGCCTGCCCTGCAGCACACAGACACACAGGAGAGAGAGTGTGAATAGACAGAGGTAGAGTTAAGAGAAGATTTCATGAGAAAAGATAAGAAGAAAGGAGAGACAGTGCTGTTTAGCCACTGGGCTCAGTCAGACAAGCATACTGACCAGCTCCATTTTACATGACTCTTCTACCCTTTTCTACCTATCCCCCTTTGTTCCTCCTGCTCCCCCTCCCCCCTGCACACCCCTATGGGTTTGCAGAGCTCTGTTGTTTCTACACCCCTCTAGTCCAACCCCTTCCTGGTTCACAGTCTTATCAGCTGCAAAGTTCTTGACCAGATACCCTTAAAGGAGCAGACACTTTCCTTCTACATACCCTTACACTAAATAAGTGGTTCTTTGTCACTTGCCAAAGTATTTTAGGTGAAGAAGCTCAATCAATTACACTTGGGGCATGACAGTCTCTCCACAACATTCAGATAACTACCTCAAATGTAGCCCCCAGAAACTAGGTGAGAAGTATCTCATGCCATGTGGCTCAAAGACAGTTCAATTTTTCCCTGACTAGCCACACAGATCATGACCCTATACTCTACTATGGAGCACCATCCTTGAAATAGGCCCCCCTCTCTTCATCTCAACTCACAGCAAACAACCCCCTTCCATCCACCACCTCAGTCTAGTTTTACAGTTCCCCTACTCATCTCCCCTTTTCTACAGCTGTCTCTTCTTCAGCTCAATGATTTAAGAGATCATGTGTTGATTTCCTCTTCAACTACATGATTAATATTCTTCTCCATGGCCCAGATCATGATGTTCTTGTCTTTGGCCTTAACACCTGCAGTTTCTTCCCATCCGTTTCCTCCCGAAGGATAACTTTGAGGAAGATTTTTGGTTTCCTCAAATGGAAAATACTGACTTCCCTCACCGCTACAGGAAATCTAAGCTAAAATGCATTCATTTTTTAAACACTTCATGGGTTATAGATTGCTGTGGAAGGTGGAAGCTGCAGAATCTCCATTGCTTCTAAACTCTAAGGAGGCCTTAGAGCTTGCCTGCAATCATCCAAGCAAGGAAGAGCTCCAGGGCAGAGAAAAGGGCCCATTCACTCTTGAGCAATGGTCAGCAGCTAGAGGTCCCCCTTCCAGTCTCTTTTTTTGTGTTTGTTAATCCTCACTGCCGACTTTTAGTACTACTTTGGTAGATGATCAGACTAACAGTTTTATACCCTTCCCACATGCTGTCCCTTGAACTTGGGTAGATCAATCCTATACTAGCTCATAGTTGCCTTATCATCTTCCCTCACATGTAATCATTTTTCTTTTTGTCAGGATGTTAATAAACTTCCCTTCCTTCCTTCCCTTCTCCATCTCGACAGCAGTTAGAGAAGAGTATTAAGTCATATTTCCTTGATATGCCACCTGTATGCATCTGTACTGTTCTTTTTTTCCCTCTAAGACTGCTCACATGAGGTTAGCAGAGAGAACCATGGCATGTCCATTTTCAGGGACTGCTCTGTTTAAAGACTTTCCACAGGGGGGAAGTACTCATACACATACACTAGTGTAAATACCAAATGGTTGATGTTTCAATTAAACGTAGTTTCCTTGTATCATGTAACTGTGTTTACATCCTTCCATTGCAAGATTATCTTTAATAGCATCTTCAACAATAGTCAGGCAATATCTAACCACCACAGCTCTGATTCCTTCATAATCACTGAAGTAGTAGTTGCTTTGCTGTCCAGCCTACTATAAAAAGACAAGAAAGGTTCTTTTTGTATTCAGTTGATGATGTCCCAAAGCTGGGTCCTTTACCTGGTGTGCAAGGAGCTGATTAACACACAGAGTGAAGATATTTGTTAATTCATGTCTGCCACCCTTGCTGAGAACAGTGCTTTTATATATTACAAAATGCAAGATCATCACTTCCTCAGGTTCAAAGATAATATTCACTTATTTGATTGGTCTTTTAACTTCTCGCTTTCTTTTAAGGATACAGTACATTACTTTTTTGTTTTCTACACATGCTCAGAGGGTAAGGGGTTTCTACTGGTAGGGGGCTTCCCTAGCCTAGGGGTTAGTACTTTTCTATGTTAACGGGGTAAGCTTCATCTAAAGTTTAAATGAGTAACTCTTCCTACTTCCTTATCTACTTCTTGTTGTCAGTGTTCAAGGTTGATAAATGGTTGTGGTTAGTACATTTCATTCAGGTTCTCATTATAACAAGTTTATCTGAGTAAATTACTCTGAGTAAATTCAAGGGTTATGTTGACCTCCCTTCCTGCATCAATTAATAACACAGACAAGTCCCCCCTTTGAGACTTGAACAAATAAAATATTTATTTTCTTCAAGTCTCACCTCTATATTTCCTTTCCAGTTGTTCAAGGTCCTTAAAAAAATCTTCTCGATCTTTTTTCTGACTTGTTTTGTTTAAGTTCTCCTTTGTCTCTATTAGGGACTCAAATGACTGTTTTCCACAATTCTTGAACACTCTGGTCCAACAGCTTATACAACATTGAATGATGACATATATACATGTAAACATTATTCCCATAACCAGTAACCCTATTATTTTCCTGAACCAACTCCCCAAGTCTTGAAACCAAGAAGTGGGCCATTTCCAGAACTCAGCAAAACCTAAAGAGATGTCATCGCTTTGTATTCCATGTAAAATCTGCATCTATTTCCAGATTTCATTTAGATTTGTAGCTACTCTTCCACTTTGATCAATGTATACACAGCAACTAGTGTTTACTACTGTACACAATCCCCCTTGTGATGTTGACAGCACGTCTAAAGCCATCCTATCCCGCATTGTTATTTTTGCTAGCTGTGATACTTCCTCTTGCACAGGTGATACTGCATTGGCACTGCTGTCTCGTATTGTCTCAGTTACTGCAGAAATATTGATTATAGCCTTTTCCAGTTCGCTTACTCCCAAGCATGGGATGAACCACCTGGCAAAGGAGCGAAATGCAGAGTTCCTCTCAACTAATGGATTCTGTGCTCTGTTATTTCTCCACATGAAAGACCTAAGCCATAGCTGTTCCTTATTATTCATTTTTTCTGTAATCATCATGTTGAAGACAACAGCTCCCAGGGTGCAAATTCCAGCCCAATTTGATGGCAGCCACTTTCTGGCTTTAATGCCGCATATCGAACACCAGCCCCTTCCTTCAGGGACTGGCCATGCAGTGAGTTTACACAACTTTTTTCCACATTGATAAACATTTCCAAAGCCTATGGTTCTGTTACAACCTGAGTAGTTTCCCATGAAAAAATGTACTATTTACACAGTCCATCTTACGTGTACCTTTGGGAGGGCTACACCTCTGTATACAGGTGGAGTAACTTTTATTCAGTACTGGGGCACTTATTTCCCATTCTTGGAGGTCTGTTGTTTCATCAGTCTCGAAGGTTGTATTAGTCCAAAAGTGGTTCCAAGAAATGTGTGAAAGGATGGGTATGCTAATTAAGGTTACTCCTTTTTCTGCATGTTCAGGGAAATGGGTGCAAATCCAACAATTAGTCTTGTTAGCTAATTTGGCTATTCTTTGGGTCAAATTGAAGTGCAGATTTTCTTTCCAGGGTGTGGCCTGCACTACGATGTTGTTGAGACTTATATTAATCACCAATATTGCTAAGCCTATTAAAGCCATAACCCTTCTCTTCATTTGATTGGTCATTGCTTCTGAGCAAGTTAGTATTCTCATCGACTAAAATTAAGACTGCGGGTGTTCATAACATTTACATATAAAACACTATTAACAATCCTTGAGGGCAGTCTAATTCTGCATAGGCATTTTCCAAGTCCCATGTACAATTCATTAGCTTAGACCACCTCTGGAGAATTTTAATTTCAAATTTCCTATAGGGGTAAAAGTCCACAGGTCTTCCGAAGGCACCTTCTTTACTCTTGTATAGTGGATTCAGGAGCCGACCCCTTCTACTTTTACTGCAGAGTGTGTAGTCAGGAGTAGAAGGTGAGGTCCTTTCCACTTCTCCCTCAGCAGTTTATCCTTCCAGGTTCTAATGTAAACTGAGTCTCCAGGCTTGAAGTTACATGCTGGGAACTCCCAAGGAAGTAGGGCTTGCTGGTTGAGATATCTGTGTAAAGAAGACAGTACCCGCGAGAGAGACACCAGGTAATCTTTCAGTGTTTCATCACCTCTGATATATATGTGACTATTCCAGTATTCTGCCCTATTGACAAGGTAAGGTTTTCCATATAATATTTTGAAAGGACTTATTCCTTCTCTTACCTGAGGGGTGATTCTAATTCTCATCAGAGCAATTGGCTGAGCATCTGTCCATTTAAGATGAGTTTCTTGATATAACTTTGAAAGCTGCCTTTTGAGGTTTTGATTCATCCTTTTGACCTTTCCATTAGATTGGAGCCTCCAACGGGTATGTAGGTCCCATTTAGATTGAAGAATCTTTGATACCCCTTGAACTATTTCTGAAATGAAATGAGGCCCGTTATCTAAAGATAACCCTTCAGGGATTCCAAGTCTAGGAATTATTTCTTTTAATACAGCTTTTACAACTTCTCTCACCCAATTGGCGTAACAAGGAAAAGCTTCCAGCCATCCTGAAAAATTATCTGCTAAAACAGGTAGGTATTTATACTGCCTACATTTCGGCAGCTCAGAGAAATCTATTTGCCAGTGTTCCCCAGGGGTTATCCCTCTGTTCATTTCACCTGCAGGTGCTCTTCTTTGTATTTTGGGATTGTTTACACAGCAAATTTGACATCTTTTCACTATTTTATCTGCATTTGTTTGCATTTTTGGCCCAATAGTGTATCTTTTGACACTGCTTAACATTGTATCTGCTCCCATGTGGGTTTCTTCATGTAATTTCTTAAGGAAGGTTTCCATAATTTTTGCTGTTGTAAGAACCTGTTGATTAGGAGTTGTCCACCAGCCCTCTTTGTTTTTTGAATACTTTAATGCTCCTGACGGTCAGTCTTCCTTTTCGGAATAGTGAGGGGGTTTCATACGAATTTCTCTGCCAGATATCAGGGCTGCAACCACAAGTTCCTGTAAGGCCACCTTTTTGGCTGCCAAATCAGCTTTTCTGTTTCCTTGAATGACTTTTCCTTGTCCTTTTTGATTGGCTTTACAATGAGTTATTGCTACTTCCTTCGATTCAAATACTTCATGCAACAATTTCAATATTTCTTGTCCATATTTTATACCTCTTTCCTGCAAATTCAGTAATCGTCGTTCTTTCCAAATGGCTCCGTGGACATGTAAGGCTCCAAAAGCGTATATAGAGTCCGTATATATGTTAACTTTCAAATCTTTCCCTATTTCAAAAGCTCTAATCAACACAATAATCTTAACCTTTTGTACTGAGGTATTCTGTAGTAATGGTTTAGCTTCTGTTTCTTCCTAGAAGGTTACCACTGCATGTCCAGCTTTCCTCTCCCTCTCCCATATGAAACTGCTGCCATTTGTATATAGCTCTAAATCTGCATTTTTTAATGGTTCATCCATTAAGTCTGGTCTGCTGGCATAGGCTTGTTCATTAGTAGCCAAGCATTCATGCTGTAGTGGTTCTTGCTCAGTTATTGGCAACAGGGTGGCTGGGTTCAATGTAGATACCACGCTCAGAGTCTCATCTTCTTAATCTATCAGAATAGCTTGATTTTTGGCCAATCGACTCAGGGAAACCCAGTAATGTCCTTTATCATTTAGAATTGCCACAAATGCATGAGGGACCATTACTTTCATAGTTTGTTCCAAAGTAAGCTTTCGGGCCTTCTGGATTAATAAAGTAGCTGCTGCTACAGCTTGTAGGCATGCTGGGTGTTTTTTACTTACTTCATGAAGTTGCTTTAAGAAGTAAGCCACCGGTCTTTTCCATCTCCCAAGCATTTGGGTCATCATTCCTAAGGCCCTATGTTGTCTTTCATGTACATAAAATTGGAAGGGTTTAGTCATATCAGGGAGGCCTAAGACCAAAGCTTCCATTAGTTTTCTCTTTATCTCATCAAAACTTTTCCAGTACTCTGGAGTCCATTCCAGTAGTTCTCCTGGCCCTTTGATAGTATTGTATAATGGTTTAGGTATGAGCCCAAAATTTGGGCTCCATTATTCCATTTATTTTGCCAATACTTTACCAAACAGGGTAGGGCTGTTTTTAAACCCATGTGGGAATATGCTCCAGCATAGTTGCACTTCCCATCCTGTCATAGGATTTTCCCATACAAAGGCAAAGATTGTCTGGCTTTGTTACTGGGATACAGAAGAAAGTATATTTTAGATCCAAAACAGTAAAATAAGGGTTTGTTTTGGGCAATTAAGCTAGCAAGGTATAGGGGTTTGGTACAGTAGGGTGTATATCCACAGTTATTTGGTTTATTGCTCTTAAGTCCTATGCAAGCCTATATTCATGACAGTAAGGCTTTCTTACTGGTAAAATGGGGGTGTTAAGTTCAGACTGACACTCCCTAAGTGGTCTATATGGTATGAAAGTATTTATCAAGGGTCCCAGTCCTTTGCGTGCCGTCTACTGGTTTACCCTCACAGGGCTTGCCCCTGGTTTGAGTTCTGTTTTAATCGGGGTTACATTCGTTGCTTTACCTGGTTTCTTGGAAGCCCATACCAAAGGAATTATGGCATCCAGTACTGCCCGAGGAACATTTTCTTTGGGCTCCTCTACAGACTTATCCATCAGCAGGCAGATTTGGGCTTTCCAGGCCATCTCTGGTGGGATATGAAGCTGCACAGAATTCTCAGAAAAGGTTACCTGTGCATTCAGTTTGCATAATAAATCTCGTCCCAACAATTGGAGGGGGCATTGTGGAATATATAAAAACTCATGAGTCAATTTAGTTCCTCCAATCATACATTCCAGATGTTGTAAGAGTGGCTGTAAGGCTCTTTTTCCCATTACCCCTACAATAGGTATAGCTACTCTACTTAGAGGTCCTTTACAACCAGTCACTACCACTATCCAGGAGAAAATCAATTATCTGATCCCCGGCTTAACTGGAACCAGGGGATCTGCTGGGGAATCTGAAATCTCATCCACTGGTCCTCGTCAATCTGAATCTGCAGTCTCTAACATGATCAAGTTGTGCTCCTCCTTTCCCTTTTCCACTTTCTCTTTCCTTTCTAGTGGTCAATTTCTTCTCCAATGTCCAAATCCTCTGCATCCTGCACACTGGTCAGGATCTAGGGGTTCACCTCTTCCAGCTCCTCACCCTTGTCCCTGTACTCAACTTCCTTGGTATCCTCCTCTGCCACGTCCTTCTCTGGCCCTTCCTCTATCTCTTCCCCTAATGTTATTCCCATTTATTGCTGCTCCCAACAAGGAGGCCTGCAGCTTTTTTCTACTTTGTTTTTCTTTCTTCTCTTTTTCATCTCGGTTATTATATACCTTGTAAGCAATCTTTATTGGCTGTGATATTGACATTCCCCCAGCCCCTGCAACTTTCTCCTTATATCCTGAGCTGACTGTCCAATAAACAGCATATTGAACATTCTCTGGTTTGCTTCATTGTCCAGATTCAAATCTGTCCATTTCCTAGCTACTTCACACAACTTTTAATAAAATGCTGATGTATTTTCTTCTGGACCCTGCCTTATCTCATAGAGTTTGGACATATTTTTAGGTTTGGGCATTCCAAGTTATATTCCATATAATATCAGTTGGTGGTATTGCTTTAACTGATCTTTCCCTTCCTTTGTGTGGGGGTCTCACTCTGGATCTTGTTTGGTAGATAGATAATTTTCAGGATCATTATGCCTGTTTCTCATTCCTCTTTCATATTAAGCCTTTCTGATAACCATTCTTTTTTCCTCTGTCACTAAGCAGACCTTGCAAAGCCCACTAATTTAGGTTATGTGTCTGTATTGGCTTTACGTGGCATGGGTTTGGTAGCTGGGGGGCTGCTGGGGTGGCCTCCATGAGAAGAGTCCAGAAGCTGCCCCATGTTAGATAACAGCCAGTTCCAGCCAGCTTTAAAATGGACCTGCCGCTGGTCAGACTTGAGCCAATCAGCAATGTTAGTTGTGCCTCTGTGAGAGCATATTTAAGAAGAGGAAAAAACTGCTGTGCAACAGCAGCTGGGAGAGAGGAGTGAGAAACAGCCCTGCAGACACCAAGGTTAGTGAAGAAGGAGGGGGAGGAGGTGCTCCAGGTGCTGGAGCAGAAGTTCCCCTGTGGCCCATGGAGAGGACCATGGTGGAGCAGGTTGTCCCCCTGCAGCCCATGGTGTACCATGGTGGAGCAGCTTTCTACGCTGCAGCCAGTGGAGAAGACCACGGTGGGGAAGGTGGATCTAGCCTGCAGGAGGCTGCGGCCATGGAGAGCCCCTGCAGGAACAGACACTGAGCCAGACCTGTAGCCCGTGGAGAGGAGCCCACGCAGGAGCAGGTGATCTGGAGGGAACTGCTGCCTCTGGGGGACCTGTGTTGGAGCAGTTTGCTCCTGAAGGATGGACCCCATGGTACAGACCCATATTGGAGCAGTTCTTGAAGAACTGCTGTCTGTGGGAAGCCCACATGGGATCAGCTCAGGAAGTATGGCATCCCGTGGGAGGTACCCCACGCTGGAGCAGGGGAAGAGAGTGACCATGAAGGAGCGGCACAGATGAAATGTTACTGACTGACCGGAACACCCATTCCCTGTTCCCCTGCACCACTCGGGGGGAGAAAGTAGAAGAGGGTGGATGGGGGAAGGTGTTTTTAGTTTGCTTTTAGTTTCTCACTGTTCTAGTCCACTAGTGATTAGGTAATAAATTATATTAATCTCCCTGTGCTGAGTCTGTTTCACCCATGATGGTAATTGGTGGGTGATTTCCCTTTCCTTATATCAGACCTTGAGCCCTTTTTATCATATTTTCTCCCCCCTTTTCCTTTGAGGAGGGGGAGTGAGAGAGCGGTTGTGGTAGAGTTGCTGCCCAGCAGGGTAAAACCACCACAGTGTCAACATTATAGTTTCCAGCAATTAATACACTCTGGGTTTGCCCTGTATGGTTGGACAGACCGTTTCCAATTTGGCAGACCAGATGCTGTAAAAGGGACATGCACAAACACAGTTGTTCCCTCCAGTCCTACTGCCTGCCTTAGGGGAGCCTGGATGGCTGGAGGGGCAACTCGTCGCCTTTTCCTGCTTGAAAGTGGACTAAAATTTTCACTGTTTTCTTGGTGGAATGGTCTTTGATTCCGATAAGGATGAGGAGCCATTGTGGGTGTTAACATCTGCACTTCTTCCTCCTCAGGGGAATCACTACATTCTCTACCCTCCAAACATTTCTTACAGCAATTTTTACTCTTGGCCAGTACCCTAAGCCTTTCAGTCAATTTCATACCATTCCACAAGTTACATCTGTTTTGCTGCCTGGGATCTTGATACAAAGTCATAAACGGATCTACATACATTATTTCATCCTACTTTCCTTCCCGCTGGCAAAACGACTTTAATTGCACTATGGCATTATAATTCAAGGATTCATTTTTGGTCCAAGCCTCACCATTCTCCAGCTTATATTGTGGCCACCACTGATTACAAAACCTTTTCATCTTTTCTTTGCTCATTGGGTCCCCACCAAATTTTCTCGAATTCTTTGAAACACATCCCAAAGGGGAGCAAGGAAAAACAGTCGAGGAATGGCTAGATCCCATATTTCCCAAAAAGAGTTTCCTTGTGCACTCATCTCTGACCCTCTGCCAGTAAAGAGAGCTGGTCCTCTACTGGTTATCAAGTGCCTCTGTGCACTGCACTCAGCTCTGACTCCCCTGTAAGTGAAGATAGCTGATCCTCTACCAACTATCAAGTGTCTACATGCATTTATTATAGGCTCCCACTGCATACCTTGAGATGCGACTTTTCTATGTTAATAATTAATGCAGGAAGGGAGGTCAACATGTGCAGGAGGGAGGACCCTTGAATGGAAGGAGTTTACTTGGATAAGCCTGTTATAATGAGGACCTGAATGGAATGTACTAACCACAACCATTTATCAACCTTGAACACTGACAACAAGAAGTAGATAAGGAAGTAGGAAGAGTTACTCATTTAAACTTTAGATGAAGCTTACCCCGTTAACATAGAAAAGTACTAACCCCTAGGCTAGGGAAGCCCCCTACCAGTAGAAACCCCTTACCCTCTGAGCATGTGTAGAAAACAAAAAAGTAATGTACTGTATCTTTAAAAGAAAGCGAGAAGTTAAAAGACCAATCAAATAAGTGAATATTATCTTTGAACCTGAGGAAGTGATGATCTTGCATTTTGTAATATATAAAAGCACTGTTCTCAGTAAGGGTGGCATGGTCACTTTGTGAAGTTACCACCTGGCACCCATCTCTGCACAGACATGAATTAACAAATATCTTCACTCTGTGTGTTAATCAGCTCCTTGCACACCAGGTAAAGAACCCAGTTTTGGGACAACATTGACTGTGCCAAAAAACGTGACAGGACAAATAGGTTCTTTGATTATTGAATGATAAAATGGCAACAGATCACAGACTAAGTTTGCTGGATTTTATTATAACTACACACACTGATTACCAGTATGATTAAGCCTCAGCAGAATGCAAGCAATCTAAGCATAAGGATAAGCAAAAAGAAATGGAGAAGCCACTTGCTGAGTAGGCAAGGCACAATACTATTAACATTTAATCATACCCACTGATAAGCAACAGTTGGGAAAGTTGTTGACCTCTCATATTCTCCATCACAACACTGGACATCTCCTTCAACAACCCTGGGCCAGCCAACGAGCTCAGGGTAGCTACATGTACAGGGCTGTGACTTTCAGTTGTCTGACTGACAAGCTGATGCAAGAATATCAGGTGTGTTTCTAAAAGGTTGCTGGTCTGTGATTAGCAGACTATTGTCTGGTGAATAGTCTGTCCATATCCCCGAGGAGGACATTGTCTAGACTGTTCAGGAGCAACAGAGTGGGTCAACACAGTTGTGTATCACCTATGAATAGTCCATTGATATCTTTAAAGACCACCACTTGATAAATCATAGATTTTTTTTTTTTTTTAATATTAGTTGGTTATGTAAGCACGTTACATAAGTATTCTATTCTTTTATTCTCACATGCCATATCTGAAGGGAGCATCTCGCCATGCATACACATGACAAATGTTTTCACATTAAGTTTATTTTTCCCTGGACCTTATTCTTCACACAAGTCTTTAAATGCAGGTTGTGGGAAAGGATCAGCAGCAAATGTTCAAGTCTGATATGCCCTGGAAAGATGAGTTACATACTGCTTGTGAGAATCCTAGCTAATGTAGCAGCTACATTGTTTGTGAGAATCCCAGCTGATGTAGCAATTCAAGAAAGTTAACATCATATAGCCTTGAGAACAAAGAACTTGGTTCAGGAAATTCTGGTGATGGAAAGCTCTAGCTCAAAATAGCTTATGCACTCCAGGTATAAGTATGTGAGGGATATGCATTAAAGGTGATTCAGCATCCATCATGATCTGGGTCCATGCCTTAATATGCCACAGCAGGTGGTACTAAGAATGCAGAATTTGACCATCATGCAGAATTTGATCAATCCACTTTTCACCATCCACAGCAAAATCCTTATTTAATTACTCCTCCCATGACACAATATATCTCCACCTAATAAAGAACAGTTACCAAAAAAACATGATTTCTTGAGGTACTACATCATCCTTAGCCCTGGGTCATCCAGTAAGACAACAATTCTAAAAGCTCAGAGTGAGCACATTCTTCTTCTTCCTGGGGCAAAAAAAAAAAAAAAAAAAAAAAAAAAAAAAAAAAAAAAAANAAAAAAAGAAGCAAGCAAACAAACAAACAAAAACACTTCTGCAACCCTGAAGAGTTTTGCTAACTGCTGTAGAATCACACTCACATAACTTTTTTTTTTTTTCATTAAGCTAAAATCTGTGAGTGTTCCCAGAACCACATTGTAATTCTGCAGGTCCCAAGTAGGTTCAAATCCCCCCTTTTGACCCAGCTTCAGGTTCTTATTTGCAAGTCTACGTGATTTCTTCATGTGGTATAGAGGTATACCTGTCTCATCTGAAATACTGTGAAGTAAAAGGGAAGGAAGAGGAACTTTTTGTAACTAAGTATATCACTGTGTTGAGAACTCGGAGCAGCACAATGGCACAAACACTCTAGGGCCTCAGACAAAAACCTGAGACTGCAAAAAGAAGCATACATTTCAAGGAAGAAAGAAAGAAGGGAATGTTTTGAAGGAGCAAACCGCAGAATTCCTGTGACTATTTATTCTGGAAGTATATTGCTTATCGAGTAAACAAAAGAGAAGAGGAAAGAGTTTTAAAATCTTTTCCCTGCATCAAGTTGTTTGAAATCACTCCACTACAAAAATATTTTCTCCCCTCACAGTTTTGGAAAGAAAAGTTACTCTGGAGAGTTTTCATGGCATTCCATTCACATGTCCTTTGGACTAACCACTGTCATTTTGTTCCCTGATTTTATATACCTTTAATGTGTGGTGAGGAAAGTGGTTTTTCTGACTACACAGAAACACTGTGGAAACAGACAAGCTTGTATTTGGAAGTGGGATCACCTTCTCAGTTGAACCGAGTAAGTTCCACTTGTTTTACTACTAATATTTTTATTAAGTTTGGGGTGGGGTGGATAAAAGGATTGTATGATATTGCAGCTTAATGAGAATTTTCTACTGCTTGGGATCTCTTGAACATGTACACTCCAACCAGGTGTTTGAGTCCTCAATTTAAAGCTCCTCAACAAAGCTTTTCTGGAACAATGAAGCTGTTTTACTAGCTGTGTGCATCAGCATTACTCCACAGATCCTCAACACCCCCGCTCCCCGACCCCCCCCCACGCACACACCAGTAGCTGCACTATTAAATTTAACACAGTATTGGTTATACCCATGGGGGATGGTATTTTGGTCCAGCTTTAGTATGAGGTGAAATTAGTTGCTTTCTTTCATTTGAGCAACACTAAGGCATGTGGGAAGGAAAATAGAGATGTAAAGTGTTTCAGGAGAAAATAGTTCCTATGGAAAGGCAGGACATATGGGATTTAGTGACAACTGCTTGAAATGTAAGAAAGCACTTCATATTTAGAAATGTCACTCTCCTAAAGGTGGTCTTTATAAGGATGGTCTATCTTCCCCAGCTTTTGTATAGGAATGTGAAAATTAGGGCAATAGATGAGTTTGTTGGGTTCA